>PVIR01001938.1:57043-111590 GCA_004026965.1 Petromus typicus
CCCAAGTGTCCATCAACTGGAGACTGGATAAAAAAGCTGTGGTTCTTCTACAGAATGGAGTACTACTCTGCCATAAAAAATGATAAGTTTGAATCATTTCTACTTAAATGGACATACCTTGAGGATATCCTCATAAGTGAAATAAATAGGGCACAGATAGGTACATATCGCATCTTTTCTCTGGTGTGAGAAAATGAAGATGTAAATGAGTCCTAGCATTGTATGTTATATATTGTAAAATAGAAAATGCTCAATGTAAAATAAGGTGAAAGGGGACAATGTTGAGATTGTAACAAAAAAGTAAGGAAGCAAATCTTATGTATATGGGGGGGTGGTAGGGTGGGTAGGGCTATGGGAAAAAATGAGAATTAAGTTGTGTCTTATACTGGTACAAATCCCCATTATGGAGTGCAATCATGATGTGTATATTTAATGTACCAATAAAGATAAAAAAAAAAAAAAAAAAAACCAAGAGCTACCTGGTTTCCTTAGTAGCTCTCCTAGCCTCGGTTGTCTTGTGGGGTAAGTCAGGATAGCGATAGTTCCTACCTCCTAGCTCTGTTGTAAGGATTCAAGGGGATAACCTCCCTAAAGAGATATTTGTTGGGATTAGAACTCTCTTGAGTTTATGTCTCTTGAGAATCTGGTAAATTTAGCATTAATTTGCACACACACAAACAATTAAGAAGGGACATGATTTGAATGTTCTCACCCAAACTTTATGTTGAGATTTAATCCTCATTGTGAGAGTTTATGAGGTGGAACGTTCAGAGGTTACTAGATCACTAATGGACTAATTTGAGAGTTAATGATCAATGGCTTAATGGGTAATCTTGAGAGTGGGCCAGTTAGAAAAGCTTTATGTTCCCAGACTTGCCGGGTGACGCCAGAATCCTGCAGGCCAGTCCTCACCAGATGCAACCCCTTCCCTTGATTTTCAACTCCTCAGCCACCAAAAGTGTGAGTTCAGTAAACCTTTATTCTTTATAAATTACCCAAACTGTGGTTTACATTTATAGCAACAGTAAACAGACTAATACAAAGAGAAAATACATATTCCTCTTCATCATTGGAAGCCAAAAATAAATGATGTTCTGAGTTGTCCACTGTTTTAAATTCCTCCCAATACCAGCAATTAGTTGTGTAGAATGCCCAGACTCTCTCCTTTCAAACCCTAACAATTCTTTCCATAAGATCAAACCCTGAAGAGTAGCTTATCAATGATAATGTTTTGGCTTCAGTTTGAGGCTTGTGTCATGTAGAAAATTAACATAAGGGGAAAATGGCTGAAATGCATGTGAGAACATTTTTATGGTTTTTTTTTAAAACAATTGTAAGTTTGAAATTATTTTAAATTGAAAAGTTTAAAAAATTATAGATGAAAACTATAAGAGCTGGGCCAGAGATTTAGTTCAAGTGGTACCATGTCTACCTTGGAAGCAAAAGGGCCCGAGTTCAATCCCCTGTACAGCAAAAAAACAAAACAAAACAAAAAAAATTATAAGAGCTTAAAATTCTAAAACAATTTTTTTTTTTTTTTGAGACAGGGTCTCCCTTTGTAGTTCAGGCTGGCCCTGAGCTCAGCCTCCAACTCACATCACAGCAATCCTCCTGTCTCTGCCCCCTGAGTGCTGGGATTACAGGCATGAGCCACCACACCCCACACTGTGGTATGTGGTATGTGGTACTGATTGCTGCTGGGCGGGAGTCTCCACACCCAGTATGGTATATGGTTCCTGGGGATCAAACACGGGTCCTTCCGCTTGCAAGACAGGCGCCAGAACCACTGAGCTAAATCCCCGGCCCTAAAACAAATCTTTTGTTCCTTTATGCGATGCTAAATTATGTCTTAAAGATGTCAAATATACTAGTAGGCAGAAGTCTTAATGTTAAACCTTGCACCTATGCACACTTTGACATCAATGAGTTAATAAAAAAATGCTTGAAGCGAGGCTACAAAAGTTACAGTGATTTTGGTAAAGAGAGAGGAAGGAAGGAAATAGTTGGATGTTGAGGTTGGCAAAACTAAGATAGATTTTTCCAAAGCGCAATGTTGTTAAATACAGATGGTCTTACTATGACTTACTGTATTTCAACTTTTAATTCTTTGACCTGATAATGGTATGGCTAGCAATATGTGGTATGCTACTCTTAGAATTGGGCAACTGGGAATCACAAAAGTATATCAAAACTAATACTCTGCCGTGTACTCTGTTACTAAGCTATGAAGTCCAGTAGGCAGGTTAGGTGCAATTTAAGATGTCTTCTAATTTATACCCAGTTAATCAGTGCAGGACTCCTTTTAATCAAGGACCATCTCTATCTACATTTTGCCTTCCTCACTCATAGTTCCAATGACTTGTTCAGAGAGACAGAGATGCCTTCCTGACTCCTCATAGAATGCTCACAACAGCCTTGTGATATTTGTCTCCCTTTACACACAGGCAAGCTGGGACTCAGAGGTAACCTGCCCAAGATCACCCCACTTTTAAACTTTCACTTCCAAAAGATTTTGAGTCTAACACCCTTGCTCCAGCCACCATGCAGTACTGTCTCTTGGCTTTGCTTCCTGTGGGCGTTGCACCCTGAGCTTCTGCTGGTGTGAATGACATGAACTGACTGTTCCTTGAGGCCAAAAAGCAAAAGAAGAAAATGCTATTATTTACCTTTGTACGGAACTGTTGGTGTTCAGGCAGGCCTGGTAGAAGGCTCTGTGTTCACTCGGGCTCTCTTGGGAGTTAGTGCAGAGAGGAACTGGAATTCGGTGTGAGACCACAGTGCCATGCCAGACCCGGGAATGCTGAGTCTAGATGTGCAGGGAGGAAGGGGCTACAGGCTGCTCTGCATTTAGAGGTGGTCAAGGTATATTCCTTAGCCAAGAGCAGAACTAAAAGGATTGAGCTTTTGAGGATTGAACATTTTACATATTTATACCACAACTGATTCCAAAAGTCTTAAGACAGTAAGAATTAAATATAATAAAATCTAAACTACTGTAGAATAGCAAACTTAGTATTTTCTTTCTACCATTTTCTCTCCTTCTAAAAATGTTTTCTCATTCTAGACAATTTATATGTTCATAAGCACAAGACTAGAAAGTTAAAAAATGGTTGTAATCTCATTCTCCAGAAAGAACCACTGGTAAGATACATATTCTCCATGATTTTTTTCTATGAATCCTTAATGTTTTTTAAAAAATTATCGACAAATATTAATGAAAGCAAGGTAAGTGGGATCACCCAACATCTTCCAGAATTCATGGGATTTTTTTTTTCCAGGTAAATCATCCATTGTGTTAGTTTTCTCTTGCTATGTAATAAATTACATAAATCTAGCCACTCAGTTCAATATGGACGTATTTCAAGGCTCTGTAGAAGTCTAAACATGGTAGTATCAAGTTCTCTGTCCAAGAAATCACAGGCCAGGTTTTCCTTCACTACAGGCACTGTGGGGGAGGGGAATCCACGTCAACATCATTGAGGTCCATGGCAGCCTTAAATTCCTTTTAGCCTGGGCCTCCAGGTACCTGGTTCTTTGCTGACTATTAGCTGGGAGGCAGCTCTCCACTCTGAAAGGCCACCACATTTCTTGCCACGTGGCTTTTCTCCATTTTCAAAGCCAGCAATGGAGAATCTACTCATACTGAGTCTCTCTCATACTTCTAGTCTTTTCTGCCAAAAGGAGCCTGATCCCTTTTACGGCCTCAGTTGATGAATTTAACCCAAGATAATCTCCCTATCCTAATCCTAATTACGTCACTCTTTCATGCCAGCATCTAGGTTAGGACTTGGTTGAATGGGGAGAAAGTGTGTGTACACTAATGTGTGGGAATCTCACTATTCTACCCTCCAGATATCTAAGTTTATCTTCCCATTTCTGTAAATATAAATCTACCTTCTTCATTTTTAAGAGTAACATAGTTTTCATTATATGATGTATCATATTCAGCCAAATCTCGAGTATCAGATATTTTTGTTACTTCCAATGATTTGCCTTTTAAAAACATAGTGAGCATTCATGCTCTTGAGTGCTCAGGTATATATGTTTTTTATATGTCTAGCATTCTAATTTAGAGAAGTTAGTAACTTCCACTAGCTAAGTGGAATTGTAAGGTGGGAAGGTTTGTACTTTTTGGTAGATATTACCAAATGCTCTCCAAAATGTTAGTATCATTTATACTTCCAATGTCTATATATAAGAACCTTAAAAATTAATTCTTATAAACAAACTCCTTTTATAGACTGTTTCATCATGAGGCTGTATATGTAGTGATTGAGTGCATTGACTGTCAGTGAGATTGACTAGTAAATAATCTTAGTTCTTTCGTCTCCAGACTGTGTGACTGGTAAAGGTGTTGGCACTTAGTTTCTGTCTCTCTGAGAGGATAACAGTAATGGTCGCCTTTGTATTATTGCTGTGTAACAAATTACTCTAAAATGTAATGGCTAAAAATATACACATTTATTATCACATACCCTATGTGGGCTGAGAATCCAGGTATTAGTTTAGTTGGGGGGTTTGGTTCATGGTCTCTCACAAAGCTGCAATCAAGATGCTAACAAGGTGTACAGTCATCTCAAGGTGTGACTGGGGGGAGGCCCCAACCATACATTTTCAGAGGCATCAATCTAGCCTTGATTCATGAGACCCTAAAGAAACTTGCATTTGGGTCAGAGAGAAAGCTCTAACGATTAAACTCAAGGCCAGCAGACTGGTCCAATAGAAGTGCCTGCAGGTTTGATTTTAACCAGGAGGATGTAATGATATGAAAGGCACTCATTCTTCTGTGTCTTTTGATTATACAGCCTCATAGCTCTGGCTTCATTGGTAAGGAACCCATAAAGGTACCTGAGGAAGACCTCAGGGAAGCCACAAGCTTTCCCAAATGTCATACTCAACACATCAGAGGGATCCAGGAGCTGTACTATGGGAGAGAAGGCAGCGTAGCTGAGGGTCAAGAGAAGTAGGAGCGTAATATAATAACCCAGAAAGGGGGTGCACCCAGTGGGCTCAAGGAGGGGTCTCTGTTTTCACAGCAATCTCAGTGGAATCTAAGGTGTTTTTTGTTGTTGTTGCCAGTGCTGAGGATCCAGCCCACAGAGTTACATCCCCAGCCATTTTATTTTCTATTTTGAGATAAATCTTGCTAAGGTCCTCAGGCTGATCGCGAACTTAGAATCCAACTGCCTCTACCTGCTGAGTAACTTGGATTATAGCTATATACCACTACTCCTTACTTTTTTGAGTAGTTCTTTCCATGCTTTGAACCGTAAAAGTAGAGGTCAATGCAGAGGCCAAGGAAGTTTGAATTTGACAATATTTATTTATTGTGGCAATTGATATTTATTTTTTAAGTATTTAAATGTTTTCAAAAGAGGCTATTCAAGTATGAGTAATCTAGAAACAAGACTTTAAAAGCCAAAGAGGGCCCTTGCTAACACACCCTGAGCGTTTTGAAGAGTTAGATAGTAGGAATGTTAGAGGATAAAGAAGACATTGTAGGAAGACTGTTGATTAGCACTGGCTTAAATGGACTCATCCTCAGCAAGAGCCATGGCATGAATATTAACAGAGCCTTCCTGGTGGACAATGAAGAGATAAAAGATTAAACGTCTGAGTAAAGAAACACCAGGCAGACCCTTTTTAAAAGACTGCAGATTTTCAATGTAAATATATGCACAGTACTAACAGTCCTTTGTACTTCCTGTTTGTTGCAGTCAGGAGGACAGAATGCCCCTTGTCCTGTTTCTTCCTCTTGTTAATTTACTTTCTTCATTTTCAATGATTTTTACCAGCTTCCCCAGCTCGGAGAAGGGACAAAGAGATTGTTCTGGGCTCTTTTCTGAGAAGCAGGAGGGCCTGCTTGCCACGCAGGGTGATGAGAAGGCAGGAGCGACCAGGTAAGGAGAGCGCTAGGCCAGAGCCATTATTAAAGTTTCTCTAGGACAGGCTGGTCAGGGCAGTGTGAGGCATTTAGCATTGGCTAATCTGAGTAATTAGAAGGATTCCAAACTATAGGGGTAGTACCTCGCCTTGGGATAACTAAGGCAGAGGGAATTGCCTCCCAGGTGTATGGGACAGATCAAGAAGATTTGGTTAGTTAACACAGCAGAAGCCTGGGCTGGGTGTGTGTCTTGTGACAGAAGCTTGCCTAGCATTCTAAGCCTGCGGTTCCATTCCCCTTAGGGGAGCAAGGGAGAAAAGGAGAGAGGTAAAGGGAGAGGGAGGGAAAAAGGGTAAGAGAGAGAGAAAACTGTATATGTTGTGCACTCATGGGTCTTGTGAAACTGGAGCTAGAGGATCACTTAAAACCAGGAGCTTGGGGCCAGGCTGAGGAATTTAGCAAGACTGAGTCTTAAAGAGAAATTGAGGCCCAGAGGGAATGGGCTACTCATTTCAAAATGGTTTTAGCAAAATGTGGAATGTATCAAATTGGCTCGTGTAAACCAAGAGTCCAGAGGAAAGGTCAAATGGAGTCAAGATTTGGTGGTCCCAGCTTAACGGTTCTGCATGGGCTCCAGTAGGAACCACTCTCTCTTTGTATGACTGCAGCACCTATTAGAAATCTCCATAGAAAGACTATGTGTCCATTCCAGGACCCACCCCCTGAAGATGCCTACTGCAGCATTATTTGTGTGGCTTCTACTCCTGGGAGAGTAGAGAAGTAGAGTGGCAGATGCACACTGCACTATGAAGCAGCAGTTTGGAGCAATGGATCCAACATCCTCAGAGCAGCTTGGGTGGAAGAACCCCAGAGCTTAGTAGAAAAAATAAGAAATTCAATGTGACATACGATCTTTTAGCATTTATACAAAGTGAAAATACTCCCATACAAAATAATGGTACTATTCTCACATACAAATAAAAAATTTATATCAAACCACTAGAATGGTTACACATACTAGGGTAAAAATCAACCAATATAAGCCTATCATTCATACCTAGACTAAAAAGAGAGATACTTTTGGGGAACTATGAGGAATATGTGTCATGGACTAAAAGAGGGATGAATTCAACCCTCTGAAATGGGACTTTAAAATTTACTATTTTAAATATGCAGTAAAATACTAAAAATATTAAAATATGGATGATAAAGCAATATAGTAGAATTCATGAGATTGGTACAATTACTAAAATCTGCAATTTGAAAGATTTATTTTCTGTGTTACAGTATTTAAAATATTACTAAGCTTAAAGATCTTGCAACTTAAAACTTTCAGTCTGTTTTCTCAAAAAGGCTGGAGTTCTAAATTTGTCCCTGTAATGATAGTCACCTGTCATCAGTGCATTACCTATTTAGTAGCTTATAATATGATTCCTTTTGTCTGTCCCTTTTAATGCACAGAGACATTTTAATAAAAAGAAAGAAATGGCTTTTGAAAATAATCTGAATAGCAGAGAAGATATTTTTGAAGATAGATGTTTAGAAATATTTCCATTATCCTCCGATCTTGTCTTTTTAAAAAGTTTACTGTCTATGAAAGCTCTTCTGTCTGTGTACTTTAAAAATTCAGAATTTTGAATCTTTTAGAATACCTTCAAGTGGATAAAGAAAATATGTATATGTACATATGAACTTCCAAAGTTGAATGAAGATTAACAAAATGCTAAATACCCCAATATCAATATGTGAAATTAAAAATGTAATTAAAGATCTATTGACAAAGAAAAGTTAGAGTCCTAATGGCTTTACTGCTGAATTCTACAAACTTTTAGAGAAGGGCTAATGCCAGTACTTAACAAACTCTTTAATGAAATTGAAAGGGAAACAATATTTCCAAATTCATTCCTAGAAGCAAGCATTACTTTAATTCCAAAAGCACAGAGAGACCCAACCAAAAAAGAGAACTACAGGCCAATCTTCCTAATAAACATTGATGCAAAAATCCTCAATAAGATACTGGCAAACAGAATACAGAGGATCATCAAGATGATCATACACCCTGACCAAGTTGGATTCCTCTCAGGGATGCAAGGATGGTTCAACATAAATCAATAAATGTAATATACTACATTAACAGACTCAAGGACAAAAACCAAATGGTCATCTCAACAGGTGCATAAAAAGTGTTTGACAAAGTCCAACACCCATTCATGTTTAAAAGTCTACAGAAAATGCCGGGTGTGGTGGGCCATGCCTGTAATCCCAGTCCTTGGGAGGCAGAGGCAGGAGGAGTGCCATGAGTTCAAGGTTAGCCTGGGTTACATAGTGCGTCAGGGCCAGCCTGAAGTACAAAGCAAGACCCTGTCTCAAAAAACTAAACAAAAACCTCTACATAAAATTGGAAAAAATGGTCTTTATCTCAAACTGATCAAAGCTATTCATGAGAAGCCAATAGCCAGCATCTTACTCAATGGTCAAAAACTGAAGCCTTTCATGCTAAGATCAGGAACAAGACAAGGGTGTCCACCGACCATTCCTGTTTCATATAGTTTTGGAAACATTAACCACAGCAATTAGACAAGAGAAAGAAATAAAAGGAATAAAGATAGATAAGGAAGAAGTTAAACTGTAATTATTTGCTGATGGCATGATACTGTATACAGAAGATCCTAAAAACTCAGACAAAAGACTGCTAGACTTAGTTGACAGATACAAGGTCCACACTCAAAAGTCAATAGCCTCTGTAAACACAAACAATAGACTTACTGAAAGAAAAATCAGGAAATCAATTCCATTTACAATAGCATCCAAAAAAGAAAAAGAAAGAAATATCTAAGAATCAGTCTAACAAAGGAGGTGAAAGATCTCTACTCTTAAAACTACAGCATTCTGGCCAGGTATAGTGGCTCATGCCTGTAATCCCCGCACTCAGGAAGCAGAAGCAGAAGGATTGCCACAAGTTCAAGGCTAGCCTGGGCTACATAGTGAGTTCAGGGCTAGTCTAAACTACAAAACGAGACCCTTTCTCAAAAAAAAAAAAAAAAGAAAAAGCATTCTGAAAATGGAGATCAAAGAGGATATCAGAAAATGGAAAGACGTCCCTTATTCCTGGGTAAGAAAAACCAATATTGTCAAAATAGCCATACTACCAAAACTATTGTGTGGATTCAATATAATCCCAATTGAAATCTCAATAATATATTTCAGAAAGCTAGAGAAAATAATCCAAAAATTCATCTGGAACTGCAAGAGACCTAGAACAGCTAAAGCAATTCTAGGCAACAAGATCATAGCAGGGAGTATCACAATCCCCAACTTGAAACTACAAAGCCACCATGATAAAAACAATATAGTAGTGGCAAAGAAATAGACCTAATGATCAGTGGAACAGACTAGAAGATCTAGAAGCAACTGCACATATAAACTTAGCCACCTCATTGTTGACAGAGGAGTCAGATACCCTCAGTGGAGAAAATAGCCTCTTCAACAAATGGTGCTAGAAAAACTGGGTTTCAACCTGCCAAAGATTAAAGCTAAATCTATCTTTTTTACCATGCACCAAACTAAAATCAAAGTAGATTAGAGACCTAAATATTAAAACACCAAACCTGAGGGAAAATAGGTTAAGCAGAACTCTTGAAGGCATCGGCATAGGGAAAGACTTCATGAACAAATCCTCAGCAGCATAGGAACTAGCTGAAAGAGTCAACAATTAGGATCTCATCTTACTAAAAAGCTTCTGCACAGCAAGAGAAACCACCAACAAAGTGAATAGACAACCTACAATATGAGAAAGATTTTTTATCAGCTGTTTCTCAGAAAAAAAGACTACTATCTAGAGTATACAAAGAATTTAGAAAATTAGCACCCCCCATTTGAAGACCCAATTCAAAATGGACGTCTAAGGTGAAGAGACATTTTTCAGATGAAGAAGTAAATGCAGCAAAGAAACATAGGAAGAAATGTTCAACATCACTGGTCATTGGAGAGAAGCAAATGAGAACAACACTGAGATTTCACTCCAGGAAGAATGGCTGCTATCACGAAATCAACCAATAACAAATGCTAGCAGGGCTGTGGGGAGAAAGGAACCTTCTCCATTGTTTCTGGGAATGCAGACTGGGGCAACCACTGCTCTCACTGTGGAGATCAGTGTGGGGACTCCTTAAAAAGTAGGATTAGAGGTCCCATCTGACCCGGTTATTTCCCTGGTAGGTATATACATAAAATAATCATACTACAGTGATATATGTGTACTCATGTTTACAGCAGCTCATTTTGTGATAGCTAAATCTTGGAAACAGTCCAAATGTCCATCAATGGGGACTGCATAAGGAAAATGTAGAGTGGTTTTTTAATTAAATATGGCTTTTAAAAATTTTATTAAATGGTGTATTACTCAGCCATAAAGAATGATGAATTTGAGTCATTTATACTCAAATGGATGTACCTCAAGGACATACTCATAAGTGAAACAAATAGGACACGGATGTGTAAGCAGCATATCTTTTCTGTAGTATAAAAAACTGAAGGTGTAAATGAATGTCATAATGTATGATAGGCAATGTGAACTAGGAAGAAAATAGGCAAAAGGGAAAGGGAAAGGGTAGGTAGAGGAAAGGAAAGAAAAAACTCGATAGTAAAAAAAAGGAAACACAGCCGGGGATTTAGCTCAGTGGTTCTGTTGCCAGCCTTCCAAGGGCAAGGTCCCTAGTTCCATCCCTGGTAACCACATACAGCAATGCTGGGCATGGTGACTCACGCTCACCAGCAATTAGTGGCACATACCACATGGCTGGACATGGTGGCTCATGCCTGTGGTTCCAGCACTTGGGAGGCAGAGGCAGAAGGATTGCTGAGTTCAAGGCTGAGTTCAGGTCTAGCCTGAACTACAAAGTGAGACCCTGTCTCAAAAAAAAAAGGGTCAGAGATATAGCTCAGTGGTTCCAGCGCCTGTGTTGCAAGCACAAGGGCCCGGGTTCAATCCCTGGTAACCACATAACAATACTGAGCATGGAAACTCACCCCAGCAGCAACCAGTACCACATATCACAGTGGAATCTAAATAGTGCTGGGCGTGGTGGCTCACAGCTCACAGCTGTCATCCCAGCACTTGGGAGGCAGAGGCAGGAGGATTGCTGAGATGTGAGTTTGAGGCTGAGCTCAGGGCCAGTCTGAACTACAAAGCAAGACCCTGTCTCAAAAAAAAAGGGGGAAAACAAAGCTTATGTGTATTGGGGGTGCAGGTTGTGGGGAGGGCAGGGTAAGGAAAAAAATGAGAATCAAGGTATGTCAGGTACAGATACAAGTTCTCAATGTTAAATGTGATCATATTTTAAATATAAAATGTACTAATAAAAATTTTAGATCAATTTTTTAAAAATTCTAAAAACGAAAATGTGTATATGTATACAATGAAGTCTTATTCAACCACAAAAAAGAATGAAATTATGTCATTTGCTAGAAAATGGATGGAATTAGAGATCATTATGTTCAGAGAAATAAGCCAGGTATCATGTGTTTTCCCTAATGTGTGGAATCTAAACAGAATTTTTGACATAAAATAGAAGGCAACTATTATTAAACAAAAGAAAGGGGAAAAGGAGAGGAGGTGTAAGTGAAGATAATAGAGGGAATAGGCATGATTAAAAATATATGCACATAAGAAAGCTAATATTTTATAAAATTAATGTGCCCTAAAAAAATTACATTAAAACATCACCCATTGTATTTTTGTTTGTCTTTTAGTACATAGGATCAAGCTCAGATCCTTGTACTTTGTTGGCAGGTATGGCGCCACAGAGCTACATTCCTTGCCCAATGAGGTACATCCCCAGCCCTAGTCCTGCATATTTTAGAAGGAGAGGTATATTTAAACACTGTGTTAAAATACAAAATTCAAGCTAGGGGAAAAGTTCAGCGGTAGAACACTTGGTTAAAGTATGGGGGCCTAGATTTGATTCCCAATGCACACATCCACAAACGTGCATGCACACACACACACACACACACACACACCCTATACCAGCTTCTACCGAACTTGCAAGAACAGAGGATTGATTTCAGCAAAGGGAAAAATTTACAGACCAAATTTTAGTCGAGACCCTATGACTTTCTGTGGGAGACTGAAACTAAATGTGATTTCCTAAGCTTGTTCAGTGCCGTCCTTCCCCATCTGGAGCCAGGAAATGCTGTGCAGCCTCTTTTATGCCAGGTACATGCTTCAAAAGCAAATAGTAAACTTATGGTTGAAACATTGAATCCCTTTACAACAAAAGATTAAGCCAAGTTTCAAAAAAAAAAAAAAAAAGCAGTGAAAAGATCAGTGGTCATTAGGGTCTGGGTTGGGGAATGAATAGATAGAACACAATTTTTAGGAGAATGGGACAGTTCTGTACAATACAGTAGCATAATGGTTTATGATACTATAATGGTAAATGCATTTGTCATATGCTCATCAAAAGTCATAGTATATACAACACAAATAGTGACCCCATATGTAAACTATAGATCTTAGCTAGTAATACTGTATTATTAGTATTGGCTCATCAACTGTAACAAGTATATCCCACCAATATGAGATGTTATTGATAGGAGAAATTGGTGAATGGGTGCTGAGAGGACATAGATATTTCTGTATTTTCCATCCAATATTATTTCTGTAACCTAAAACTGCTTTCCAAAGTAAAGTTCTACAGGGTTTTTATTTGTTTGTTTTTGTTTGAGTTTGTGGTACTGAGACTTGAATCAATGGCCTTCAGGTGGAGCTACCTCTCCAGCCCATTTTTTTTTTTTTTTTTTTTTTTGAGATAGAGTTTCATTAAGTTGCTAAAGTTGCTCAGGCTGAGCTTGAACTTGCAATCTTCCTGAACTATGATGACAGACATGCATCATGACTGACATTTTTGTGTTTGCTTGTTTGTTTGAGACAGGGTCTCACTATAAAGCCCAGGATGGCTGCACCTCCATGACCCTCCTGCCTCACACTCTGAAGTACTGAGATTACAGACATAGGTAACAATGCCTAGCTAATAAAGTCTCTCTTTTAAAAATTAAAAGTTATTTAATCATAGTCCTTTTAGGAAGAATATTTTCATTTCATTTTCTATACAAGAGGAAACATTTGGTACCATTAAAACATTTTAAAATTATTGCTTATCTTTAATTTGCTATAATTTGTATCTTCATATATGTTTAATAATATATAAAATGATTATTATAGTTATACATGATTGCAGTTTATAAGTGAATCAGTATTACATCAGTCAGCTTTCCTATTGTGGGACAAAATGCAGATAAGAATTTAAAGGAAATGGTTTGTTTGGCTTATGGCTGCAGAAGTTTCAGTCTATGGTCAGCTGGCTACAAAGCAAAAACACGATACATTATCCCAAAGTACAATGGCATGAGATATTCAATTGCATAAGGGGATAGAAAAGAACTGGACCGAAGCACAACCAAAACATAGAAGGGCAAATATGCAGTCCTAGAATTCCGTGTCTGACTTCCAGGTGTAAATGCATGATACGAACTCCCAGGCACTAGGCAGCCCCAACCTCAAGGGCTTTGTTGGTTGCAGACCACAAGGTGTCTCTCTTGAACTGGCTGTACTCACTACCCATGTCTTTCCCCAGCACATTTTCCATGTTCTTAGCATCTACCACTTCATGGAGATTCCCCTGCATTTTCAGCTTTATTCCCACAACTTCATATACTACCCCTCAGGCCCTCCTTGACTGGCCTAGACTTTGCTTTAAGATATGGGTATAAACCTCAATGATCCCATAATTCTTGCATTCCGCATACCTGAAAAATCGGAACCGTGTGCACAACGCAAGCAATAGCTCAAGCAGTCAGGCCAGCTCAAGTAATAGCCAGGCCCGGCCGTGTTAGACTGTGGCTGCAGCAGCCTCGAAGTGTTTGGATGGCTAAGGACAATGGAATGAGTTTCTAGGGAATCTATTTCTCCAGCAGGGGCTTTCTTTTCAAATGAAAGGTTTCCATTTTTGCACTCTTGAGCCTGTCCTTACTGAGGTTGTCCTGATTTCTGAGGTACTCTGAAGTAAGATATCTCTCCTCTTTGTCCTGGTGGAAGTACTTGCTTTCTTTTTAGTGGCATAAAACTCCTCAGCAATGACTGCCTCTTTAGCACCATCATTACACATGCATCTTTTTGGTCAAAATTTACATTTTTAAATTCTTTCTGCTCTGCTCTTTGCTCTTAATTGTCACCATAAATTTGGCTAAAAGCACTGCACATGCTGCCTTGAAAATTTCCTCCATGAGATCAGTTAAGTCTGCAACCTTTCAATTCAGCCTCTACAGAGCCTCAGGACATGGACATATGTAGCACATTATTAACATGTGTATAATATGCATGTCCTCTGGTCCAACTCCCAATAGAGTTTCTAACTGAAACCTCATGAGCGTAGCCTTTGCTACTCACATTCCTATCAGCATTCTGGCCTTTTGAGCTCTGACCAGAGTTGCCCTTAAAGCTCTATTTCCAACATTCTAGAGCTTCTCTAGTTGACTTCTCCAAACTTCCCAACTCTTCCCACAAACCAGTTCCCATGTGGCTTCTGAGCCACATGGTTAGGTAAAGCTTAAAGAATGTCCCTGCTTCTCTGGTACCAATTTTCTGTATTGGCCACTTCTCCCATTGCTGAGACAAAGTGACTAACATACAATTTAGAGGAGAAAACAGTTTATTTCACTCATGGCTTCATTCAGCCCAAGCTTAGCTGGCTTCGAAGCAGAGACATCATGGTAGAAGGACTTGATGGAACAAAACGGCTCACTTCATAGTGTCCAAGAATTCAAGCGCAGGGGAAGAGGGATCTCCCCGAAGGCTGCTCCAGTGACTCACCTTCTCACAGCACATTTCATGACTGACATCAGTGGCTGAATCCGCTGATGAGTAGAGGACCTCCAGGATCCTCGCCTCCCTGTGAGTCTCAATCCAGTCAAATTGACCATTAATATGAACTGACACAAATGTGAATCTATGCAGGTGCATCCTTAAAACATTTTATTAATACTATACATATTCAAAATGTGTGGTGCCTTCTGCACTAATGCTTTCCTCCGGAGCAGGTAGATTTTATAGAGCTCAGTGGTGAGCACCTTGGAAGGAGTTGCTAGAGGATGCATTACTGAGGCTGTGGCAATACCAGCCACGTGGCACTGAATGAAGGAGCCTTGCAGAGGAGTGGTCATGATTTGGGGCTATGGGATTTGGCTTCGGTGGGCAGTGCAGAAATTGGGACATGTTGTGCTCTAAACAAATGACAGGCAGGCCAGGGGAGCAGATGTGCAGCCCTAGCTCACTTAGGTCCTCTTGCTGGAAGGGAAGATTAGTCTAAAGGAGCTATTAGTAAATGGAGTGAGGAACGGTGGGCTTTAAAATGGTTAGATATTGTCAGCAAGGTCGATCCTAGCAGCACAGTGGGACCTGCTGCACCTGCATTCCCTGGCTTTGTATAAAGGATCATCAGAGTGATAAGATCTCAAGGACTGGACTGGGGAGGAGCCAGGTTGCTGGTAAGGAAGAAGGCAGAAGCCCTCAGCTGCTGAGATGGAGTCCTGTCGCATAGAGCAGTATTTTCCTACCGTTAGGTATCAAAAGACTCTTTCTCCCCACACTGTTATGCAGAGCACCAAGACACATGCGCAGGCAGCTGACAGCCACACTGCCTTTGAAAGGACAGTGAAGGCGGAGGGCGGAGCTCAGATGCCCTCGCCGCTGGTCTTCCGAGGTGGAGCTTATGACATGGTTTGAGAACCATGGGGAAGCAAGTCCAAGCCTCCTGCCACAGCATTTGGAGCCTTCCTTGACCTCTCCTGTGACTGCTTTCCGACCATCTTGCTCTCAGCCCCTCCCTCCTTCCATCTGATGACCCAGAGTATAGAATGGCTTCCTGTTTCCAAGGCTGTATCCTCACATTCTGCTTCTCCCTCCTTCTGTTTAGGATGCTTTTCTGCTGGCTGCCTCTAGCCCAGGCTACAGAACACACCTGTGCCATCTTCTTTAATAATTGTTCCAGGCTTTCCACATGCTCTTTTCTTGCCTGCCTCTGCATAGTGCCTTTCTCCACTGAAATTCTTGGGTTTTTCTGTTTGTTTGTTTTTTGAGACAGGGTCTCGCTTTGTACTTCAGGATGGTCCTGAGCTCATTATGTAGCCCAGGCTAGTCTCAAACTCACAGTAATCCTGCCCCTGCCTCCTGAGTGCTGGGATAAGTGCTGGGATTACAGGTGTAAGCCACTACAATACCACTGTGATATGTGATTACTGGGGATTGAACTCAGGACCTTGCACTTGCCAGGCAGATGCTGGAACCCCTGAGCTAAATCCCCAGACCTCCACTGGAATTCTTTTTGTATCTCTTTCTCTCACTCAGCTCTGGTCTCCCCCAGGGGAAGACTCTTGGTGACCTCTGAGTCCTCTATTCTGGGAAACAGGACCTGGCCTACAGGATGCTATTGCTGAGGCATTGTCAGAGATCTCTTCAGTACACAGGGCATTTCCTGAAAAGTAAGTTTAAAGAATGGTGAGAACAGTGAGCAGTACAGGAGAGGAAGACAGAGTGCCAGAGAGGACTGGAGAGAGAAGAGCTGAGAAATAAGGGGCTTGGGACCGGAAAACAGTCAGCTTTGTTTATTTTGGCACAGAGTCATGGGGAGTCCAAATCAGGCTTTGGACTTGTCCGAGTAGGACACACTACAGCCGGCTGCACGCACGCGCGCGCACACACACACACACACACACACACACATGCACGCACGCACAGAGTGCTACAACAGAGGACCTTCCAGGAGCTGAGCTGCAAGTCTCAGAGCTCCAGCCAACACCATGGACTTTAGAAAGGGGATCTGCTTTCCCAGGAAAGTTCGTTCCTGAGGGTGAAGATAGATTGGGTGAGGACTCCAGCTCCCACCAAGAATACCAGCTTGGAAAGAAGCCTCTCTACGGAACTGTTTGGCCACGGTTAGACAGGGGCAGTGGGACAGGTTCGGATGATGCAAACCAGATGCGTTCCAGACAGTGCTTTCACACGGCCTCTCCACCACAGTATTCTCTATGCAGAAAATGGGCCGGCAATGTGTTCACTTCCCTGCTTCACAGGCACGTGGCAAATGGAACCAGCACTGACTCTTGCTTTTGTGGCCTTGAGCAAGTTCTTTCAAATGTCTCCAAGCCCCAGTTTTCTTGTGTGTGAGATGGGGGCATAATTAAATCTCTCCCCCATAACCAATGACGTAGACCATGTGTGTAATATAGGGTGTGTGTTATGTTTATATCTTGATGTTCCCCAGAGCCTCCAGCAGTCATAGCTGGGGCTTATTCAGAAGTGGCTGGATCTGGTATGATGCTGGAATTGACTCATGGTGCAGTGCTAGGCTCAAGGGCACTAGGATGAAGGGTGTGAGTGCGGCCTGCCCTAAGTAGAATGAGTAAGGTAGAAGGGGCAGAAAGACCCTGTGAAGGTCACTGGTTGATTCTTCTACCTTGTGGGCACAAGGAACTGTTTCTTCTCTATAGTGCCCTCTCTGCTGTGCCACCCTACCTTGGAGCCAGTTGGTTATGAACCATAACTTCTACAAACTGTGAGCTAAATAAACCCTTTCCCCCTTTAACTTGGGGTATCAGGTATTTTGTCTCAGTAATGAGAGAAAAGTTATTAAGACACCCTGGTAGTCAGCTCTCAATTTGCAAAAATCATTACTGCTACCACACTGAGCCATTTGGGAAAGCTTAATTGAAAACAAAAAGGCAGCCAAACTTACCAAAAGTCAACACAGCACAAAGCCACTCCACATGTGGGAGGCTCGGAAGCAGCATTCAATGGGAGGCTTCAGAAATGCAGTCTTGGGCCAGCCCCTATCCACTTAGTGTGAACCTGCATTTGGCAGGATTTCTGAGGTGGTCCTGTGCCCACCTGACATGCAAGAAACCCTGACGCTATGTCATGGTTACCGCAGGGGATAACAACACATTGGTCTAGGGGAGTAGCTCAGGGACAGAGCGCTGCTGAGCATCCACCAAGTCTCCATCGTCACAGTGAAAACACTTGAAATATTTCAAGACCAAATGGGAAAATTCTGAGAGTGCGTTTTAAGTGTCCTCAACACACACACCCACAATCCCCCACACACATACCAGGATAAGTACATAAGGAAATACAACTGTAAAGTAGCTTGATTTAGCCTTTGTATAATGTATGCCTGTATCAAAATATCATTCATATAGTACATCACAAATGTATATAATTTCTGTGTGTCAACTAAAAGTTGATTAAGTGCTGGCAAACAACCACAGACTTCTCTACCACTTGTTAATTGTGTCACTCTGGACAAGTTGCTTGCCACCCTTTCCTGATTCTGTCAGAGCTACAGCCTTACCTAATAGGGTGGGTAGTAGGTGATACTTGTTAAGGATCTTAACTATGCAAAGGGCCTGAGCTGGGAAGTTCTATTTGGTGTTCATGTCTATGGTCTCTGGGCTCTGGTCTTGGGCAGTGGGGGTCTCTCCCAGAGCTTGGCACCTGCAGCCGTGGCTGTGCACCCCAACTGTTCTGAGCTTCAACTTCCCCTCTGGTAGGATCAGAGCCATACTGCACCCAGTGCTCAGGCTGCGGAGGAGGTCTGCAGTAGAGGCCAGGCCGAGCCTGGCACTAGGACGCTTTGGCCTTGTCAGTGATGTGTTTGGTCTTGAGGCCACACTGTGGGTTGGGAGTGTCGGGACTGCATGCTTCTCACTGCAGCGACCTATGGGGCTACACCTGGGTACCAGAGAGAACAGGATCTGTTATGGTTTATATCTAGATGTTCCTAAAGTCTCAGGTGATCATAGCTGGATTTCTTTTTTCTTGAGACAGTGTCACTAGTTTAGTCTGGCCTTGAATTTACTATATAGCCCAGGCTAGCCTTGAACTCCTGGCAATCCTGCTGCCTCAGCCTCTGAGGGATTACAGGTGCTTGCCCCTATGTCTGGCTCATAGATAAGGCCTTTGGAAGGTGATTGGATGATTGGGGTATTGAAGCTAATTGCTGTTAGGAGGGGGGTGGTCAGGAGAGGCAGGGCACTGTATGTGTGACACAAAGGTTAGTGTCCCTTCCTGGCCCCGCCCTGGACTCTGCTTCCTGTCTGCCATGCTGTGAGCAGCTCTGTTCACCATGTCTCTGCCATTCCATGCCACCTTGGAGCCAGCCAGTTCTGGACTGAAATGTGACCCAAAATAAACTTCTCCTTGTTAAAGTTATGGATGCTGGGTATTTTGTTCTTACAACCAGGAAATTGACTTAAAAAGGCCCCCAAACCCTTATATAGGCACAGGAGAAAGAGAAAAGAGGCCAGCCCAGGAAGCCAGACCCTTCCTCAGTTTACCCACCCAACGCCTTCTGAGGGTGGGGCTTTTCTCTAGCTAACTATCAAGACTGTGTTGAGCCCAGCATTTTACCTGGCACATAATGAAGACATACTAGAGTCCAGGCCTCCCACATATTGGGTAAGTGCTCTACCACTGAGCTGTAGCCCCAGCCTTTCCCTGGCCTTTATACCTGCAGACCTCTGTTAGGATTGAAAGGACAGCTGTGCTCTTCCTGGCTTCTTGTTGCCACTGATGCCCTATTCTCATCGTTTCTCCTAGTGAGCCCAGTGACACCCCCAGAGGATGCCCAGATGAAGCGTGAGCCCCAGCTGGGCACTGTCTGTGAGGCTGGCAGAAAACTGCCTATACTTCAGCAAAACTGGGAGGGGGTTTCATTGCACGGAGGAGAATCTTGTGCATTAAAAGCAGGTAGTGTTTATTCTGAGCCCAGAAGAGACCATTACTGGAAATAAGGATGAGCCACGGCAAAACTTGGGGTACCAGCTCCACCATCTCCCTCCTTAGAAGGGCAGGGTCTTTACCCAGAAGTGCACTGGACCCAGGCATTGTGGCATACCTATAATCCTATGCTTAAGAGACTGAGGCAGGAGGCTTGCTATGAATTCAAGGCCATTTTAGGCCACATAGTGAGTTCAGGGCCCGCCTGAATTACAGAGCATGACTGCCTGAAAACCCAAAAAACAAAACATGCTTGGAGCTGGGTAGACCTGCACCTGAACACTGGCCCTGCCACCTTCTTGCTTCTGTGTGACACTGGGTTAATTATTTATCCTCCTGAGCGCTGCTTTCATTATTTACAGCATGAGGATAATAGAAACTTCCTTATGTAGGACTGTTGAGAATTAAAGTGGAACAAGCTTTCAAAATGTGTAAGTGGGACACTTGAGAGAAGGCACCGTGGCAGTGTGAGTACTGACACCTGTAAGAGTCGCCACGACTGGTCCTCACCACTGGCACCCTAGTCCTCCTTGTCCTGGGCGCCAGTGAGTGCTGATATGGATTCACTGAGACACCTGCTTAAGACAGGATTGCCGGATCTAGGAAGTAAGGATTGCTTAAAATATTTCGTGCACTACACTATACTAATAATTCAAGCTTATATAAAATTCAGATTTAAGCAGACTGACTGTATTTTATCTGGCAACTCTCTGTAAAAGCACTGGTCTGAAAAAGGTGATAAAGGTCAAACTGTGTCATAACTTGCATTGGCCACTTTCCTGCTAAGACAAAATACTCAACTCTCACAGCTTAAAGGAGGAGAGGTTGGTTCCCTCTGGCTCACCATCTCAGTCCAGGGCAGAAACAGGACCGCACGGTGTGGTGGAGGGGAAGCCGCTCAACCCAGGCAGGCAGGAAACAGGAAGAGAAGGGAGGAACGTGCACCCTGCTGGATCACTGCCCCAGCGCCCAGCTCTTCCGGCCAGACCCGCGTCTTGACAGCAAGATTAATCCGCAGAGGAGTACCGCGGTTTCCTTAGGAAAGCCGGCCTTTGAACGCATGAGCCTTTGGGGTACTCTAGATCTAAGCCGGAACGCAGAAAAGCGTGCAAAATGACTATCTCCTAGAAACAGCCCACTGCTGGGTTTTCTTTTTTTAGGCATTGGGAATTTTTTTTAACAAAATATTTATGGGTACATTTTAGATATACATAATGATCACATTCATCATAGGAACTTTGTACCGGTACATAATACATCTTGCTTCTCCTTTTTTCCCCTCCATCCCCCGATATATAAGAGCTAGCTTACTTGCTTTCATTCTCTCTCTCTCTGTCTCTTTCTCTCTGTTCCTGTCTTTCTCTCTTCTGTACTGGGGATCGCACTCAGGCTCTTGTGCTTCTGAGGTACACACAGTACCACTTGAGCTAAATCCCCAGCCTGTCTCCATTTCTTCCCTTCAATTTTCTGGTTTTTTCCTTGCTTCTTCTTTCCTTCCCCCTCCTCCTCCTGTTCCCTTTCTCATTTGAACATGTTCTAATCCCTGGGGATATTTGGAAGCTGGCCTTCGAAGAAGATCGGATGAGTTGAGGGAAGCTGGGGAAAGGCTTTGGATCCCTGGAACTCAGGGTCTGCTAAGAGTAAAGGAGACGCCCATAAGATGCTTTCAGACCTGAGGTTCACGTACGAGATTAGGGACAGAAAGATCCCTTTGTGGGAAAAGGGTATGGAGACTGGAAAGCTAGTGAGTCCCGAGTTCAGTGTCCTGAGGATGGGACCACTGTTACTGGTGCTAAGGTTTTGGTGCTTTGTCTCTGCATCTTGACATTTATAATATGAATTCTTCATCCAGAATGGTCAGAGACTTCCTGGGCAGTACATTTAGCAGAAGTCAAAGACTAGTCTATCTGTCTGTCTGCCCGTTGAAACGTGATTAAAAGTTTTCTCCCTCCTATTGGTATGAAGAAAGGTGGTAAGAGAAGGAGGCAGAACAAGCCTGGCCCCCTTTGTCTTCCCAGGACCGGGTGAAGAAGGAGGAGGGCGGGGAGGCCCTGTGAGCCCTTGGGAGTGTGCTGTCTCTCCAAAGCTGCCTCTGTCTTATTTCTGGGTCAGAGGGATGCTGTTGTTGGAGAGGTGGGTGTGAACCCGGCCCGTGTGAGCAATGAGGCTGTCATCTCCCTGGCAGAGCGTCCCTAGGACAACTGGCCTCTCAGGCAGAAGTGGCCTCTCAGACAGGGATGGCCTCTCAAGAGAGGTGGCCTCTGTGAGAACAGGCCTTGCGGGGCTCGCTCTCTGGGAGGGTGCTGTGCATAGGGGATTAAGATGTGAAGGGAGGGCTGCACGGGTTCAGGAGTCTTCGTGTCTGCTCAGTGGGCGCCTTTCCCACTATTGCTCGCAGACAGTGCAGGACCCTTAAGCTCCTGCAGACAACCCCCCCATCCCCAACCCCCCTTTCTCATGGGAAGTCACAAAGTGGGAAGGAGCCAGCTCAAACTTCGCACCTTCCTGCAGTCATCTCATCAGGGAGCCCAGGCGATTTGAAAGCTACCGGAGAAGGCAACAGAAGACAACTGCGAGGTCCTGTTCACCTGTTCTCGGGAGAGAAGCGCTGAGGAGAGCCCCTTTTTGCCTCCCTCCGTCTAACACTCCCAGCCACAGCCACACACTGCCCTTTGTCTACCAGCCCAGCCCCCCTGCTGGGTCAGACACTGGAGAAAGGGAGTGAAGTTTGGCCCAAAGACACGGCCCTGGCTCTGCCTTCTGGCTGCCTCTGGATGCGAGCGTTTCTTTTCATTTGGTGACTCCCTCACCCTGTGGAGGTGTTTGGGCACCAGCTCGCTTCCCCTGCAGCCCTTCCCCCCAGGATCTAATTTCTCCATCATTCTCACACACTACAAAGGGACGAAGCAGTGACTTTTCCTAGGGCGTGCTCAATGTTGGGGTGGGAAGCTTCTTTGTTGCAGACCCGTCCTGTGCACTGAGGGGCGCTGTAAGCACCTGTGACCTCTATCTACTGCATGTCCGTACCAGATTATGATTATCCAAATAATCCCCCAAAGAGTCACTGGGGTCTAGATCAGGAGACGAACCTGGGGCTCAGTGGTGGCCAGTATCTCCCAGGCATGCTGTGGGCAGCGTTGTTTCCTAGGGTTTTGTTCATTCCCCTAACCAAGGCCAGGACTTGGAATATTTATCATGCTGCAAAACCAGGAACTGTGAAGAATCCTGTAAAATTAAGGCTTTCCCTCTGAGAGCTAGATGAGGGCACTGCTACTCATTCCTCTTGTGACCAAGGCCAGGCCCACAGGAAGCCCTGCATGTGGCCAGTCCCGATAAGAGCCTGCAGTAGCGACAGTGGACGAGGAGCCCGAGGGCGCTCGCTGGCCCTGTTCTGGGTCGGCGTTAATTCAGGACAGCACACCGGCCCGCAGGGGTAGGTACCTTGCCCCAGTTCCCATGTCTCAACTCCAGTGGCTCATTTGTAGTGTGAAGAGCCTGAAATGGAAAAATCTGAGATTCTGGGAGGGATTTGGACCAGTCAGGCTACTGCTGGTGTTTGGGGAAAATCTAGAATTCAATGTGTTCAGCTGAAAAAAAGTAGTTTTTTATTCTAATATTATGAACTTTCTATCATTTGATTTCTACTTAACAAATTTAGATATTGGCAACCTCGGGTCAGTCATTCAAAAAGTATTTTGCATAAAATCCCACAGTCTGGAATCACTGACTAGAAGCATGGCTTGCCCAGGGCAGCCCAGACAGGCCACGGTCCCATTCAGATGCCTGGCAGGTAACCAAGGCAACACCTCTGGGGTCTTCTTGGGACAGACAGCATTTCTCTGACACCATGGATTCCAGCATTAAATACATCCCACCTTCCACGGATGGCAGCTAAATAACAGTTCTCCATGAGAACCAGTTTTAAAATGTTTTAAATTTTATTTGCATGTGTTTGCAGTTTGTGTAGAAGACTTGTTTTTAATCAGGTGTGGAGCTCTGCTGCTTTCTGACTTGGTTAGGTTAAATTAAACCGAACCAGTTTGCATTTCAGCACTAATGGACAAATACTGACTACGGGGCTGTGGATTAGACACAGTGGCTGCCTTCGAAGAGTTACTGGACAGTTGGAAGTGTAACTAACAAGGAAACACCTGGCTGTGATCCGGGAGGACAGTGGGGAGAGGCTCGTGGAGACAGCAGAAGCGACTGCGGGCGGGGCAAGCAAGCATTAGGAGAAAAAGCCACAGAGATGAGCCAGACCTCGCGCGCGTCGGCGGCAGCAACTGTGATAAGTGTGTACAACGCTAGTATAACTGACTCCTGCCACCCAGTAAGTGCGCAGTAAATGCTAGAAGAATTAATTAAAGCAGGCTAATAGCAGTGAAGTGTTAACTAAAATAGTTACTGAGCACTAGACTTTTCTTGGATTTAAAGCTATGTGGGTAAAGCTCTCAGTTCAAGCAAGTTTTATGAGCACTCGGGGATGTCTTCCTGCTTTTCAATTTATTGGCTGTAGTACTTCCGTTCCAGCGCCAGAGGGGGCTGCTGCCTAGTTTATTTAACTAAAATCCTTTTTTTGTTGTCTGGTTTTTTTTATTAGGCTGTTTTTCCTCAAATTTCAGTATAATTCTGTAATATGCTATTTAATAATCATCCTTAAAAAAAGCCCACAAAAAATATCCTCTCATAATTCAATAAAATTTTCACTCACAATATATTATTGTCTAAAATGAATTACACGATTAGTAGGGGAAAAAGTAAACACTAACATTTTAAGTGTTTTTCTAACCCTTTAGGCCAAGATAGAGGTTTTTCAGAACCTTAAGTAAAATCCAAGTTTCCCAGTCAGAAAACTGGAAAACCTCGTTGATTATTTGTCGACATAGTTCAGGGCATCACATGAGGGTTGCAAAGCTGAGACAAAAACCATTTCTAAGGGCCCTGCCTTCCACTAAAGGCCAACATCTTGCTGAGATGCTGACCAAGTCCAGGCTTCAAACTTACGATGTGCAGTTTCTTTTGCAAAAGGCTGCAAAGGATAGACAATCAAGTGCCCCAGATTCAGGGAAGTCAAGGCCGTCTGGCAGGTATTATATGTGATAATTAGAGTTTGGGGATGGATAACAAGTAAATATGTGATCTTGAAGGCTTTCAAACAGACATTTTATGGGACTTTTTCCATAGCAAGCTCTCTAGTGCTGCACACTGAAACAAAAACCTGGGGCTGCGGTGTGTAGATCAGCGGCTTAGCAACTGCCTAGGACATGAGAGACCCTGAGTTCCCTCCCCAACACAGCAACAAAACAAAACAAGCAAACAGAAGAAGCATCTTGCATTACCAAAGTCAAATCTACACGCCATTTTTGAAGGACACCATTTCTAGCCAATGAGGAGAACACTGTTATCTTCTGGGTAGCACGGGGCATGGCAGTATCTTTCATGTGATGCTGTGAGGGAGGTTAGCAACTAGAAAGGAGAAGTTATATTGTGAGGACAGAAAGAGAGCAAGGGTTCCAGGAATCAAGGAGGTGACAAGAAAGCTAAACAGCACTGAGGAGCCGAAAGGCAACTCAGAGAAAGGCGTAAAACAATAGCCACACTGAGCGGCAGAACCGCCTGCATAAGCACAAGGCAAGCCCCAGAGAGTCTGATGAGCAACGGCGCCAGGAGGAAGCACTGTGGGGCAGGGAACTGGCTGAAAGCGACTTCTGCTCAGTCTCTAGCTCTGGAGAAGAAATCCACCGCAGCACTTGCCGTGTCTTGAAGTGCTGTGACCTGGTGCGTTCTTGAGAGGGGCCTCTCGTGGGCTGAGCTGCTCTGCAAACAGAAGTCGCAGGACAATTTCAGGACGTAGGGCAACACCCTGTGGTGGTGACTGGGTGGAGGCAGCCCTGGGCAGGGAGGGTGAGCGCAGACCTGGTGGGAAGTGGAAGCAGGGCCCCTGGGGATGGAAGGCCCAGCGCTCAGCAGCCCCACCGGCTGTGGCGAGGAGCAAGGCCTGTCCCGTGTGGTTTCTGAGGGACTGGGTCAGAGCACGCAGGCCATGGATCACTTTAGTCCGGTAACGGCTCCCTCCAGCACAGAACTCCCCAATGCATCCAGAGATGTCTGGCTTTGGACGTGCAGCACGTCCTCAGGAGCACAGATGGGACTACGGAGCGAGTAACACGCAGATTAGGGCGTGAATACAGCCCCGAGGTGGGCGCGCCACTGACCAGCCTCCCTCACGGAACAGGATCTTGCGGGGTTTTGTTTGTTCCTGTCGACTGGCTGTTAATCTTAACATCTGGTCCAGTGGTGAAGAATGTAGACTCAGATGTCTCGGGTTCAAATCCAAGCTTTGCCACCTCTCGCTGTGATCTGGGCAGGATTTTTGTCTTTTCAGTGTGTCAGGTTCTTCATGGTGACATGGTGAGGATGGAGATGAGTACGATGAGTATGTGTGATTGTTTATCTGAAACAGTCTCACTCTGGTCACAGATTGGGACTGTGGGCATCACGACGCCTGCCTGCCACACCGGGCTTGTAATCCATAAGGGGCACAGAACAGTGCCTGACCTGGGAAATACCACGAGTATCTATGAAACAGAATTACTGCATCTAGTGAGATGCAGTCCAGGGGTATTTTGAGTCATTACAAACTAAATAAAGCTCAAGACATATATGGGGAATGTGGTAATAACGATATTCAGGGATGATGGGATATTGTGCACCCTGTGAATATACTAAAACCATTCAGTTGTACACTTTTAAGGTGTAAGTTTTATGGTATATGAATTATATCTCAATAAAAATGGAGAAAAATTCAGTTTGATAACTATTTGTGGAGGTACTTACCCCCTCCTGGGTTCAGTGAGGGGTAGAGAAGTTTAGGATAATCCTAATTCTGGAGGGTGTTGTTTAGGGAGCATCTCCAGAGGAGAGTGTCTCACACACACACACACGCGCGCGCGCACTCATAGTGAAAGACATTACCACAAACCTTGGTTATTTCCAGCCTCGGCAGCACTGAGTAACCCAGAATGCCACAGGAAATATGGGTAGCTACTTCCACCAGACTGGCTTCTTCAGTAGGCACAGTCTTGATAAGGAGAGAGGATTTATATTCATAAAGTGATCAATGTTGCAGATGCTCAAAGGACCATCAGGTGTAGGGTGTGTGGCAAGGATGACCACAAAGGTGGGCTCTAGCTGGGCATGGCAGAATGTATTTGTAATCTCAGAACTGTGGCAGGCTGAGGCAGGAGGATCAAAAGTTTGAGTCCAGTATGAATAACTTAGTGACTTAGCAAGACCCCCCCTCTCAAAATTCTGAAAAAGCTTTATTGCTTTTGTTGATTTTTAAAAAAATCTATTTTTGCTGGGTGTGGTGGCTCACATCTATAATCCCAGCACTTGGGAAACAGAGGCAGGAAGATTGCTGTGAGTTCAAGGTTGGCCTGGGCTACATCGTAATCTTAGGGCCAGCCTGAAATACAAAGTGAGACCCTGTCTCAAAAAAAGAATTCATAGTGACACAGCTGAAACCATGTGCTATACACTTAGTGATAATTGGTGTCCAGGAAAGGGCTGTTTGAAACACTGGCTCAAAAGAACACTGCTGCGCAGAGACTCAAAGAATTGAGATTGATCGAGAGGTTTATCTTTTTGGCTAAACAGAAATGCTCTTTAAAAATTACCTTAGACTCATTTTTCAGGACCTTCACGGGCTGGCAGAAGCTGAAGCGGGATTCAGGGGCAAAAAAGGGTGGGAGAATGGTTGGCCTTTCCCATGCTACTTCCTGATCTCTCCTTGGTGTAGGACCCCGAGTAGTAAATATGCCACTTGTTTAAAGCGTTTCTTTTCATTAGTACGTGGAAGCAATGCTAGGTCATTCTGTGCTGCAGCTGCGCCATCTTACATCCCCATCAGCAAGACCCAGGTTCCAGTTCCTTCACACCCTCTCCAGCTCAGCCTTTCTGTTTTGTGTCCTGGCTCTTCCCACTCGGGCTGTTAATGAGCTCTGCGAGAAGGCGACGTTGGACAGACGCAAATGCCGCAGACCGGCGTCCCGCGCACTCGCCCCCTACCGTTGGCAGAGCCGCGGGGCCTTTGTGCCAACAGCGCAATTAGGGTCGACCGGGCGCGGGGTGCAGCGCCCGCCCGCCTGCTGGCCACCACATACCGCCGCCACAGCAAGACGGGCTCGGTGCCAGTGACGAATGGCAGATTGACTCACAAGTCCTCACATTTCCCTTACGTCCCGTCTCAGTCTCTTTCTGGTCTCTGGGCCACACTATCCGGAGTCCAGGCGGAAAGCAGAGGCTTGTTATTTGGGTTGGGGTTCAGCAAGCAGGGCCGGCTGGCACAGGACCTTCTGGCACAGGACGTGCTGGCACAGGGGCAGGCTGGCACAGGGGCAAGCTGGCACAGGGGCAAGCTGGCATCGCGATGGTCAGAAGCGGAGTGGAGAGGTAGCTAACCCTTACAGTGTTCCCGGGGTCATGCTCTTCCGTCCAGGCCCCGCTCCTCACGCGCTCGGCTGTGCTCCCCACGATCAAAGGCCTGTGATGAGCACGCGAGGCGAGGGGACAGTCGCCTGCTGACCCGGCCGCGCAGGTCCTGGGACCGAGGCTCTGGGCTCAGGCCGCCTGACTGGCAGGTCGGGGGTCAGTGGGTACGGCCTCCTCCGGAGACTTCGGCCTCCGCAGGCTCTTTCCAGCTCTTTGAGTATGTTTGAAACTGTGCAGGGGCTGGTGGTCTCAAAGTGGGGGAACCGAGGTTACAGGCTTAGTCTTCTCGGTGGGAGGGAAATGTGGTCAGGTCCGCAGTGGCTATCAGTTCGGTTCTGTCCAAGCGGGAGTAGGGAAGGGCGGAGGATGCTCCCCACTCCGGGCAGACCCTCTGCTCTGTTCTGGGCTTCTGGAGAGATGATGTCTGCCCGCAGCCTCTCTCGGGCCTCCAACCTGCCTCCTGTTTTGTCTTTCGGTTTTGGTCTCTTGCAGTCCTGGGGGACGGAACCCAGCGCTGGGATCGCGCGTGTGCACCTGGCTGCAGCTGTAATTAAGCTCAGCATCTCAGGATGAATCCTCCTGGACCTAAATCCAAAGACAAGGTTCCTTCTAGAGACAAAAGGAGCGACAGGGAGACACAGGGACAAAGGCCGTGAAGAAGACTGAGACTGGAGTTACCCTGCCGCAAGGCCAGGGATGCAAGGCGTGGAAGAGCGTCTCTCCTAGGCCCTCTGCTGGGAAGAAACTGTCAGCACTTTAATTTTGGACCTGCAGCTTTACCTTAGCCATTTCAGACTCCTTACAAAGCGGAGGGCCAGGCTCCAGCTTAAACAACAGAGCTTGGTCCTCTCAGGCTTGAAGTCGGATACTTCCTTGGGTCCTCAGGGAGGAGGGCAGAGGGAGGGAGGGGAGGATTTATGCAGTATCCTTCCATCTATCCTCAGACCCCGTGATGAAGGCTCACCCTGGTGACCTAAGTATCATCTATTTTATCAAAATAAAGCACGATGTGGGCCACGCAGGGCCGGATGGGGCCGGGCCCTCATGGGACCCCTCTAGGAAGGATGGATCCTGTTACCTCTGTGGCCTTCTGGAAACCAGACCTTCACTAAAGGAAGAGAGGCTGAAGGTGGAGATCTTTGCGAATGGTGGAACGGACTTTGGGCTGAGGATGGGCAGCTATGGCGCCACCACACTGGCTCAGGCCGGGCGCTGGGCTCCTGCGTGGGCAGGGGGAAATGTGGGAAGGCGCCACCTTGGGGAGGAACAGCAGGAGGGCAGGAGTTAGCCAGACGGCCACTTCTCTGGGCCATAGTTTCCTTGTCCATAAAGTGACAGGAGTGGATGAAGTGATTTGTCGTTGACTCTGCAGTCAGGGTTCCCGTGCTGTGTTTACTCTTTAAAATATAACAGAACACAAATGTACTGTTTTAACCATTTTTTAGCGTGTAGCTCAGTGTCACTGCACAGTCATAATGATTTGCTGCCACCACCCCACCCATCTCTAGAGCTTTTTAATCTTCCCATAGGAAAACTCGTTTGTCCTTCGTATCTCACGTACTCCTCTCAGCAAGATGTTTCTGGAGTTTATCCTTATTGCAGCATGGATTTTCTTCCTTTTTAAGGCTAATATTCCATCCTGTGTGTGCATACCACATTTTGTTTTTATCAGTGGACATCAGGGATGTTTCTTCCTTTTTGACATCTGCTGCTATAAAACATTGGTGAACAAATTCCTGTCCAAAGAATTGTTGGATCACACAGTAATTCTTCATGTAAAGCTGTAGGAACTGCCACACTGTTCTCTCTTAAGAATGGGGAAATTAGCTTTCTCTTTGGTACTGGGATTGAACTCAGGTCCTTACACAGACAAAGACTCAACTGCTGAGCTACACTCTCAGATTGAAAGATAGATCTATACATAAATCAATCTATCTATTTGTACCAGGGATTGAACTTGGAACTTGTGCTTGCAAGATAGGTGCTGGAATCACTGAGCTAAATCCCAGCCCCTCTTTATTTTTTCATACAGGGTCTCATTCTAGTACAGGCCAGCCTTGAACTCATGATCTTCCCACTCAGCCTTCTAGAGAGCTGGGGTTACAGGTGTGCATCATCATGCCTGAAGAATACGGTCTTTCTCTTAATGAGGGGACCAGCTGTGCTCCAGGTGTGGAAGGTGTACAGCACAGAAGCGCACTGACACCTGTGCTGAAATGGCCCCTCTTAGCCAGGATACCATTTTCTGCTGCTCCCCGTAGTGGACGCAGGTTAGATGTATTCTGGTGATTTGAAGGTATTTCTGAGCCCTGACTCACACAATATCTTACTCTGGGTAAACTGAGTTGAAACTTAAGGATTACCACAAAGAAGAGAAATAATTTCCTCTCTTATTTCTTCAGAATTTCAGAAATGGTGATGCTGTGCACATGTATGTCTGGTTTCGTTTATTGGACTCGAACCCCAGATGTGATTGGTGTAAAAACTGAGAACAAAAGGCAGGAGAGAGAACTGAGTGGGAGAAAGATGGCCAACGCCAAGGCTGAGGCTCTTGGAAACGCTGGCCGGAGCCCTGAGGTGGCCTCGGTGAGCCGGGTGACCAGGGAACAAGTGACATGACTCCTGGGCAGAGTCAGAGGGCATCTCGAGGTCAGGGTCTGAGGCCCAGTTCTTCCATTGTCACTTGAGCAGAGAACTGAACCTCCCTGGATTCGGTTTCCTTATTCATAAAGCAGGGACAACATGGGGTGGGACGAAGACTACAGGGATGAAGAAAACCGCACAAGTGCGGTAACCTCATAGCGCCCGATGCTCGCCTTCAGTATTAGGACTGTTTCCTTCAAACCCTGTGAGTCAAACCAGGTGCTTGTTACAGGTGTAGATTGTAGGTCAGCAATGCAGCGCACACCGCACACGTGAGGCCCTGGATTCAATCCTCGGCCCTGCCCCCCCCCCACACACACCTGATTTCACTCCCTGCCCCCTCTTCTAGAAATTTACTTTAAAATACAGGCCGTTTTGAAGTTGCTTTATTTCCTTCTTACTATTTCCTCTCTCCCTCAAAAAAGCTCTATCTTTTTTGGGTCTGGTAGGTGGGCTTTTGCAGTGGGTACAAAACTGGCTCTTCAGCAAAAGGCATCAAACCACTTCAGTGATTAGCAAAGACTGCAACAGAAAGCCTTGGTTATTGGGGCAACACTGTCCCAGGGCCACCTGAAAAAAGAGCACTTCTTTCAAAGGTCCAGTTTCAGTTATTATAAAGGGTTCACTCTCCAGGGAGACACACAAGCTGGAAGGAAAACGCAAAGGGGCATACACGTTAGGGCCACACTCTTATGTAAACACAGGTCATCATCATTAATAAGCACAGGAAGTTGAGAGTTTGGCCAAGGAGAGCATCCAGAAGCAGGCAGGTCTCCTCCTCTCCCGCCTCGGTCTGCGCCGGCTGGTCCTGGGCTCCCGGCAGCTCACCCTTGCTGATTTAATTCGATGAGCCGTCCTGCAAACACGGCCAGCGTCCCGATGAGACAGACCAGCATGAAGACTCCGAGGAGGATGTGGTCCATCACCATAGCTACGTACTTCCACTCCTCAGCCGCCTGGGGGGAGCGGAGGGTTAGACAGTCAGCAGACCCGGTCATCGGACTACCGAGTTCAGGGCATGCATCTTCTGTGGCCCGTCAGTGGTGAGCTTTGGTTTTTAGGATAATTATCCACGTCATGATCAGTTAGGTTGCTGAGGCACAGGAGGTTCTGTCGGGAGAGCTTAGCTACCAACAAGCCAACTCCCCCCCCATTCAGACTCTAGTGTCTGGTCACCGGACCCCAGAGCTTACGTCATTGGACTCCTGGTCTGACTTCATGGTCTCTGCGATGTATTTGACACCTTCGATGGCACTTTTCACCTCCGGGTGTTTGATCAGGGGGGAGTGGAATCCCGTGGGAGGAGGCTCTGGCTTCCCAGAAATGTCAGAGATATCAATGTCTTCTGTGAAAATCTTTCTTTCTTGTTTGTCTCGGGATGGTCTTTTCATCGTGGAGAAAAACATTAGTTTTGGGATCGTATAGATAAAAACCTAACAAGAAATCCATAATGAGAATTATCATCATCACAGACTGGCATCAAACTGCCTTTGATTATCAGTGTGATGTTGAGCAAGTCATCCTGCATCTCCAGGCGGTGTGGCCTCTTTGTCCTTAAAGAGGTTGCTAGGTGTTCTCAAAGTCCCCTTGTGGCTGTCAACTAACCGTGGGCAGGGGGCGAGTCTGTAATGTGAGCAGCTCGCCACAGGAGGGAGCCCATGTACAGCCAGCGACCTCACAAGACACCAACAGGGTATCAACTATTTAAGCTTCAAAAACCCTGATAGGCCTAGAAAGGTCCTCAGAAAGTGTACTCAGGAATGTGTTCTTGTGCCTTAAGACAATGCAGCAAAGGTATTGCCAGAAGTCCTTATAGAAATAGATACTTCATCTCAGAAAAAGAGGACAGTGCCAGCCACAGTTTGTCTCACGTGTATGAGACCCTGGGTTTTATTCCTTGACCCCCAGTACCACCACAAAAAGAGAAAAAGAAAGGAGAAAAATACAGCATATTTGAATGGCAACACATTTTAAAATTCAACAGTGTAAAATCTGAGACTAATTCCTCACTCAAATTCACTTTCTGACATTTCCACTCAAGCCCCCTCCCTGTCACTGGTCCTGGTTCAATTCTTAACTGATGATTTTACCAGCAAAAATAAACCAATTTGAAGATCACAAATTGGAAGGCACACAAACAGAAGTCTTAAGAATGTCACAGTGTAAAAGGGAAAATTATTCATCTCCAATCAAAGGTATTTTTCCAGACTGAATTTGGAGGGGTCTTATTCATTCTGTCTCTTTTTTCTTCCTGGGAAGGCTATCTAAGTTATCCTGAGAAAGAAGCTAAGGGGTCACAGGGCTTTCCCAAGTCGGTGAAGCCCAGAAGGGACTGTGGTTCCTCGGTGTGCCCAGGTGTCGGCTGGAAGCCCTGGGGCTGCGTCCCAGGGGGCACCCGGTCGGCACTCACCTTCCGCACCCACTCGGGCATGATGTGGGTGCTGGGGGAGCGGTGATGCGTGTTGATGATGATGACCGTGATGATGATGGACGTGATGACAAACACCATGGTGAACAGCATGTATTTCCCAATCAAGGGCACGGCGCTGGAGGTGGAAGGGATGAGCTCCACGATGACGAGAAGGAACACGGTCAAGGACAGCAAGACCGAGATGCTCAGGGTCATCTTCTCCCCTGGAGAGACGGAAAGAGAAATGCAACGAAGCACCCGGCTGAAGAGTTGAAATCCTAACTGCCAGAAACCCAGAATGTGACAGTATTGGAGACAGAGCCTTTAAGGATGTACTTCAGGTAAAATGAGGTCAAGGGCGCCCTCTCATCCAATATGGCTGCTGCCCTTATGAGAGGAAGTGGGGACATAGACAGGCACGAGAAAGACCCTGTGAGCACACAGGGAGAAGGAAGTCATCTGCAAGTCAAGGTCAGAAGAAGCCAACCCTGTCCCGGCCAATCTCAGCTTCCAGCCCCGCCAAGTGTGAGGAAACACTTTTCTTTGTTGAAGCCACTGAAACTGTGCTACTTTGTTAGGGCAGCTCTTCAGTTTACCACTGAATCCCTGAGTGGTGTGTTCTCAAAATATTCTGAAGACTCCCTGCATGACCCCAGCACCTTTACTCATAACGGCATGGCCAACATCTCTGTTAGAGACACATAGCTACTTCATGGCCTAGAATTTTGTTTCTTGGAACTCCAGGAGCCATGTGGAGTCCTAGGTTGGCAAGCTAGAGCATTCTGCATCATCTATATGAAACCTTGTAAAACTCAACCATAGCCTGGTCTGTTCTGCAGCAGGTAGATAGGCAGCCTGGAGGTACACATATATTCCTCTCAGCAAGGAAGTGAGCTACAGGACCCAAACCACAAACAAAATCTCCAGGCCAAGGAGTTGTCCTGGGTATCCTGAGTAATCCCTGGTCACTCTGCTTCTTTTTCATCTAAGAATTTGTCTTCTCACTTAAACCTCGCTCTATTCTGTTTTCATATTGAGGGAGCAGGGATCCCTGTCGCCCCTTCTTCTTCTACCCCTGGCTTTTAGGAGTTCTGGCTGGGCAAGCATGGCTGTGGGAAGGCCCAGCCTGTAGGGTCCAGGGCGCCCTCATGAGGTCTGACTACTTGGGACACGGTAAAGAACTCTTCGATATCACCATCCTTGGGCTGGTCTTGCTGCTGGTGTTCCAGGGAACCCCTGTGGGTATCCCACTTTCTGGGGAGGAGCTTCCCATGTTCTAGATGAAATGCTTTCCATGTTCTAGCCGGATGCCAGGCTAGAAATACAGTTGGCTGTCTACCTGTGCATTCTGCATCCAAGAATTCCACTTTGGATCGAACATATTTGATGAGGCAGGCACCAGGACCACTGAGCCAAAGCTGGATGGAAAACATTTGAAAAAATAAAACTGTACCTGCACTGACCATGTACAGACTTTTACCTTGCCATTGCCTCCTAACCCAGTGACAGTCAACCTTGGAGAGCTTCTAGTGATAACAACCCATCTCCACCACTGTATAAGCAATACAGTAAGCAATATAATATAACTATTTACATAGCACTTACGTTGCACTAAGTTCTAGAAGTGATTTAGAGTACACGAGAGGATGGGCACAGGTCTGAGCAAATACTACCCTATTTTATGTAATGGACTCTAGCACATGTGGATTGCGGCATCTGTGAGGGTCCTGGGACCAGTCCCCTGTGGATATGGAGGGTGACTGTAAATGTAGGATGTAAAGTGAGTACAGACACAGAGTCCTCGCTTCTCGCCTGGTGGGTAGGAAACCCTCAAACACACCCTTGCCATGTACTCCACTGTACACCTGCTGCATCATACTTGCTCAACACATATTTTTGCATGACTGAGCAATTTTTTTCCTTACCAGAAAGTTGGATATAAACTTTTGTGGCTTTTTAAAAATCATTTTGATAAAATTACTACCTGTCATGAATTTGCAGGCTTTCTTTTTCCCTCCCTTGTCTGCCATACACTGTTTATGAGTAGAGAACTGCTGGCCAAAATATGGGTCCCCATCCTCGCTCCCGCTAGGTTGTTGGCATCTGCTGCAGTTCAACCACAGGTGTGAGTGCTCAGGAGGCGGTAAGTAAGTTGTCCAGGCTGACACATGAGAAAGAACTGCCACTTGGGAAGTATGGTCTCGGGGGGATAGCCACTGCCATCTGGAAAACACAGTGATGTCACAGGGGAGGGACGGGAGGAGAGTCTGGCATATGGCACATTTCCAGGCAAACAGGTGTCGGCAGTTCATTCCTTTGAACTGGGCCACGCTAGGGGTGCCCGTCCTCAGAGTCTGCTCTCAACGCCTGGCCCATTTGTGTCGCCCCCAGTGACGGTGTCCTAGGTGATAATGACAGGCCATGTGTCTCTACTTGTGAGCACATGATTATTTCTGGCTCCTCCTAAAACAGCACAGCAGCCATGGCAACTGCACCCACCTGAGTCTGTGGGCAGGTAGAATACGAGGCTGGTTAAGAAAGAGAAGAGCAGGCAGGGGATGATGACGTTGACAATGAAGTAGAGGGGCAGGCGCTGCATGACGAAGTGGTAGGTGATGTCCAGGTAGGGCGTGGTGAGGCAGCAGGTGTAGAACACCCAGTGCTTCCAGCCCCGGGCCTCCTTGATCACCCATTCCCCGCTCTCCATGAAGTTGCTCAGGTCGGGCTGGTCACTTTCCTGAGAACGAAAGGAGGTGGGGAAACCCCATCTCAGTCCCCCACAGGGGGCAGTGTCCCCAGTCTATACTAGAAGGAACCCTGGACCACTACCAATTTGGGTCTTAGGCTCCTTTTGCTTAATTCTAGGGCATCTGGACTATTGAGTCTTCATTTTAGTTCTATATTCTAGTCACCTGGGAGCATCAGATACATTGGTGCCCTAGCCCCACTTCCGGTGGATCCAATCAGAATTATTATTTTTTTTTTTTTGATAGGGCCTCACTTTGTAGTTCAGGCTGGTCCTGAACTCACCCTCGAACTCAGCAATCCTTCTGCCTCTGCCTTCCAAATGCTGGGATTACCACCACGACCACCACGCCTGGCACTGTGGTATGTGGTACTGATTGCTGGTGGGTGTGAGTCACCCCCTGCTGTATGTGGTTACTGGGGATTGAGCCTAAGACCTTGCACTTGCAAGGCAGGAGCCAGAACCACTGAGCTAAATCTCCTGCCCTCAAATCAGAATTTTTGTTTTGTTTTGTTTTTTGAGACAGGGTCTCAATTTGTAGTTCAGGCTGGCCCTGAGCTCAGCCTCAAACTCACATCACAGCAATCCTCCTGCCTCTGCCTCCCGAGTGCTGGGATTACAGGCATGAGCCACCATGCCTGGCACTGTGGTATGTAGTACTGACTGCTGCTGGACATGAGTCTCCACACCCAGTATTGTTATGTGGCTATTGGGGAATCAAACCCGGGCCCTTGCATTTGTAAGACAGGCGCCGGAACCACTGAGCTATATTCCCCGGCCCTCAAATCAAAATTTTTGAAGCAGCGCTACACATAGAAAATTCATTTAAATTCCCATTGTCGTGTGTACACATAAAAAAACTTTCCCACCCACTGAGAACTGACAGGCTAGGGGATTCCCACATTCTATGTGGTACTGAGAGCCGATGTCTGCTCAGGAGCAGAACCGGACCCGAGTCACACACTCCGCAGAGTGGCGTTCCCTGCAGTCGCCCCTCACCGGATTGATGACCACCACAGAGCCATCGTAGGTCCACGTGCCCAGCTTCATGCTGCAGTTCTGCTCATCGAAGGGAAAGTGCGTGACGATGATCTCACAGTAGCTTTTAAAGATGGCGGGAGGTGTCCATGTGATGTGGCCTGTGTGGTCCAGGAGCACTTTTGTGAACTTGACAATGGCAAAGTCACCGTCTGCACTACAAACGAGACAGGAGGGAAATGGCTCCGCGTACCTGAGGAGCCCTCCCCTCTGCCTGCAGATGTTGACACGATGGCTGTGATTCGGGGGCTTTGCAGACGCTGTCTTCTGGGCAGTGTTTCGAATCTATGCAGCGCTGCCCAACTTTGCCTGGTACTAAGAATTGCTGGGTGCTGGTTAGGGGTACAGACTCCTGAGTGCTGTTTAAGGACCGAGTCGGAGGATCTGGGGTGGCAAGTGGGACCCTACGGGCTTCAAGAAATAGCAGCTAACAAGGGTCCTCTCAGCTCTTCTTTTCCAATCCTGGTTTGTAAGGTTACTTTTTCCTAATATGCTTTGAGTGTTAGCTGGGGAAATCCAGGATTTTGAAATAAAAATACCTCCAATGTCTCAGTCCTGTGACAAGCAGACTATGGAAGGAGTCATACCTTTTAAAGGACTGCTTAGACCTCAGTGGGCTGGGGCCTCAAACTCAGGTGTCCTGGGGCCTGGCAAGTGAGGAAAGCTCAAAGGTGAGATGGGACCAGACTGATGGCACTGTGCCCGCACCTGTGCTGTCCATGCTGTTGGGAGCCCACTGCCCCCAGACATTGGGTTCTTGCTCAAGGGCTGGAAATTAAGATTTATTTTTTTTTGTGGGGTGGGGGTGGGGGTGGGGGTGATGGAAATGAATGCTAGAGATCAAACCCAGGCCTCACATACTCAAGGCTAGTGCTCTACCACTGAGCCTTATCACCATCCTAAAAACTTGTGTATTTTTGAGTGCCAGACTTTTTCAGAGAACCCAGAAGTCCAGATTTAAATGGGAGATTTCCTGGTTTTCCAGTGTTAGCAATAATATCTCAGTTTTTTAAAAGCACAAATGAGCTGTTTCTGCAGACCTTATTCTGTGGGCAATTTGCTCTTGTGAGAACAACCCGTGTCCCGGGGACTATGTAAAGAACAGTACTATCAGGACAGGTCCTGGGGCTGGTGCTGCCCCTCGGTGGGGAGGGGCGCTTGTCTAGCCTGCACATGGGGTGCTGGGTTCTGTCCGGGCACCACAAAAGAGAAAAGAAACTAGGGCCAGGGACCCAGCTCAGTGTTTCTGGTGCCTGCTTCACAGGCAGAAGGTCCTGAGTTCAATCCTTGGTACAAAAAAAAAAATATGTGTTGAATCAGTAGGTGAGGATGTCCTCTGTGGGTTTTCAGGAACAAATGGCATATATCATAAATCAAGAGATGATCTCCCTCTTGACTTTTCCTCAGGGCTGCAGTGGGGCTCTCTCTCTGGAATACTGTAGGCATCGATGTCCCCAGAACGTCCTAGGATGGCCTAAACCTGTCCCTGTGAGCAAGGAAAGTGGGTCCCACTGAGGTGGGGCATCAAAGGGGCCAGAGACTTAAATTGCTTCCTTTGGGTTCTTACTGAGAGAGGAGTTAACACAGACACTCTGCTCTATCAGCGTGTTTTCCCCAAAAGCGTACAGCCCTGAGGGGTCATCAGACTCAGGCTTGAGTCCGGGCAGGAAAGCAGAGCTGAGAGGCAGAGGTGCCCAACAAGGGTTTTGTTTCCACCCACTGTCCCACACCCAGTTGCCGGGAGGCACACGGCTCCCGCACGTGTCGTGCGATGTCAGACCATAAATCCTCTGGGAACGATGCTCTCTGAAATGAGCATTCCCTGACAAATGAAGGGCATATGATAATGAATGTGTCATTAGCCAGAGTGTTTGAATCACATTATAGTTTCACAATGTACAGTCTGTCACGGGGCCCAGCGCCTGGGCAAGGGGGCCGTCAGTGTCCAGAAGGCATCCAGGGTGTGGGGATTGCACCCCTGGGGGAACCCTGTTTAGTAACCAGGACTGTTGATTCCAAGACTCAGGGATGAGAGTTTCGGTGCCTCCTCCGCTAATGCCACATATCCTTCGGGAGCCCTTGGGATCAGATGTCCTCCACCCTCAGCCCTGACTCCATTTGGCTCAATCATTGTTTCTATTCATATCACGAGGCACCATATGGCCCCCCTCACCTGTCAGTGTGGCTCTGGGTTTTAAGGGTTATTGAATGTTAGCAGCGCCCTTGGCTGAGACCCAGGCAAGTCCCTCCCTGCTGGTCCCTTTGCTTACTTGTTATAGAGAACAAGGTCCGGCCGCCAGATCTTTTCTGAGGGAACATGGATTTTTTTCACGCCACCATAGTCGTCTGGATTCCATTTCAGGTTGTAATCCACCCATTGCTAGAAACAAAGACATTTAGTGAGTGAAAAAGCCAAAACTGTGTTTTAAAAGTCTAAGGTGAGGGCCGGGGAGTTAGCTCAGTGGTTCCGGCGCCTGTCTTGTAAGCAAAAGGACCCAGGTTCGATAACCTGGTAACCACATATAATACTGGGCGTGGAGACTCACCCCAGCAGCAACCAGTACCACATACCACAGTGCCGGGCGTGGTGGCTCACGCCTGTCATCCCAGCACTCGGGAGGCAGAGGCAGGAGGATTGCTGTGATGTGAGTTTGAGACTGAACTCAGGGCCAGCCTGAACTACAAAGCAAGACCCTGACTCCAAAAATAAAGAAAAAAAAAAAGTCTAAGGTGATCATGAAGTGCCCCGGTGGGCATGCTAAGTCAGAAATGGTGCTCTGAGAAGACAAGGCTGGTTCAGAATTCGGCCGCCCTTTAGTAAAGAGTAACAGCAAACTTAGAAATCTATGTCCAGGCACCGTTCTAAACTCTGATTCTCAGTCCTCCCAGGGGATGAGGAATTAGTGGCTCAGTTTTACAGATGAGGAAACAAGGGACCACTGAGTCACAGAACTGAGAGGTAGCAGACCCACCAGGCCACACTGCTACCCTCAGGGGTGAAGGACCACTCCAGTGTGGCCATTTCTCTCATGTACCAACATCATTTAAAAAAAATACTAAGTATGGTGATAATATACTGCTAAAATGTACCAACAAACTTGATTTGTTACAAAATACTATGTATTTTTCTTTATTATAAAAATAATATTTGCCGGGCTGGGGAGTTAGCTCAGTGGTTCTGGCGACTGTCTTGCAAGCGCAAGGGCCCAGGTTTGATTCCCCAGCAACCACATACAATACTGAGCGTGGAGACTCACAACTAGCAGCAATCAGCACTACATACCACAGTGCTGGGCATGGTGGCTCACACTTGTAATCCCAGCACTCAGGAGGCAGAGACAGTAGGATTGCTGTGATGTGAGTTTGAGGCTGAGCTCAGGGCCAGCCTGAACTACAAAGCGAGACCCTGTCTCAAAATAATAATAATAATAATAATAATATTTACCTAATGTAGTAGACTTGGAAAAACACATCATGGGTTGAGCTGTATTCCCCTAAAATTCATCTGTTGAAGCTGTAACTGTCAGTACTTCAGAATATGATCTTATTTGGAGTCTTTTCAGAGGAATTAAGATAAAATGAAGTCAGTAAGATAGGTGGTAATCCACAACTGGTGTCCTTGCAAAGGTAGACATTCACAGACACGTATGTGTCTCTCTCATGCAAGAAGAACATCATATGAATGTGAAGATGGCCATCAACAAGCCCAGGAGAAAGTTCTAGAATTGACACTGCCCTCACAGCCCTCAGAAGGAATGGACACTGCTGGATTTACACTTCCAGCATGATGGATAACTTTCCAGCATGAGATGATAACTTTCTGCTGTTTCAGCCACTTGGTTTGTGGGACTTTGTTATCGAGCCCTAGGGAAATAATATGTATAGGAAAAGCCCAAGGTAAAAAATGAAACAAACTGGATCTATTCTCCCAAATACAGTATCTGCTTCTAGCATTTTGGTATGTGTCCCTGTAACTCAGATGGATTTCCTCTGGGTCCAGGATCATTTCAAGGTGAATAAAAACATCATAGCACACACCTGTAATCCCAGCGCTCTGGGAGGACAAGGCAGGATCATTGCAAGTTTGAGCCCAGCCTGAAGGACTTAGAGTGTGTCTCAAAATAAAATATATCTTTAAAAACAGCTGGGGATGTAGTGCCTGTGTTCAATCAGTGTGACAAGGAAAGAAGCAATTACATATCTAGTCGAGTTACCTGTTTCAGACGAACATTGGTTGTCACAATCTGATTCACTTCATCCTGAAAAAAAGTGAAGACTCAGCTTCAGGGCTGGGGAGGAGAGCCGAGGGGAGGTGCCGGTGTGAGGGGAGGGCGGGCCTCGCGCGCTGCTCACCACGTTGATGAGCTGAATGAGCTGCAGGCCCACGGTCACCTCCACGGCCTGGTGGTGGTCCTCCACTGGCCGCACCACGCTGCTGTAGTTGCTGAAGAGCTTCGCCACCAGACGGGTCTCATGTTCGGAGCCCAGGACAAGGCCAGCTGGACAGCAGATGACACAACCTGTCAGCTTCTGCTTCCTGCTCTCCCCCCTCACGGGAGGAGGTGGGCGGAACCAGCTGATGGAAGGCCCCGTAGCAAGCTTTTACTCTCTTAAATTCCTTTCCAGGCACGGTTGCGGGTCAATTCCCTACCACCAGTGGGGGACTTGGCTTTTAAACAGGTGAAGCCCTTAAAAAGGCCCAGCTGTATCAAATTTGCCAAGAAAACAACACACACACACACACACACACACACACACACACACACACACACACACACACACACACACACACACACACACACACACACACACACACACGTACGTCCACAGTAAAGTCAGTGTTAGTGTTACACAGTTCGGTCACAGTTATGAAATCTTGGAGGAGCTGGCTTCAATCTCATAGTGCCATGAAGCGTCAAAACTAGGCGCTGGTTTTCGCCCTGGGGTGGCCGTAGCTAACAAAGTGGAGGGTAACCAGCGCTGGTGGAGTTATGGAGAGACTGAGACCTCAGGTCCGTTTCTGGTGAGAGTGTAGCAGGCAGGTGAGGACATGAGCCACGCAACCCAGCAGTCCCACTCCTAGGGCCAGACCCAAAAGAATAATGGCATACTGACAACTAAGGGAAGAAATCACTCAAACCTAAACAAAATGGCAAGTATTGTATGATTCTATTAAATGAGATTTCCAGAATAGGCAAATCTATAGAGATCGAAAGATGAGGGCATTAGTGGTTGCTAGGGACTGGACAGGGGAACAACTGCTTAATATATTCAAAGTTTCAGGTGATGAAGAAATGAAAATTCTGAAACTCACTAGTGGTGATAGTCATTTAACATACTAAATGTGTTTCTTTCCATGAATTGCATATCTCAAAATGGTAACTTTTGATGTCATTTTGATACAGTTTTTAAAAAATCAGTGTCCCAGTTGAAGCGTTTAAGTAGACTGGAAGCCCTGTGCTTTGCTTCTCTGGAGTATAAGGGATTCCAGGGATCTCGTGCCCCTCTCTTCAGGACAGAGCGGTTCACGGAGCACAGCTTCTCCACACAGCCTGGAGTGTGACCCACTCCAGCTCGGTGAGGGGGGCCGCTTGTCGAAGGGGATGTGGCTGGAACAGATCCCTGTCCTTCTGAGCTGTCCCCTGCACTAACTCTTACCATGACGAGTGTGGCACCGGCTCTCATGGCACCCACAACTGCGTGTGCCTTTGTTGCCAGAGAAAACTGTTTTCCACATTCCAACAAGTGTCTTCTGAGGATCTTTGTAACTTAAACTGTAACCACACACTGTTAGCGGAAGTGGGCACGAGGCCCATCTGCCCAGATTCGTGTAACCCAGCCTCCTCTTTCCATAGCTGCAGCCGGGGCCGTGTCTTCGCTGTGGACCAGAAAACCCTAAGTGTGGAATGGGTGAGGGCTTTCCCTTCTCTGACAGGCCTGTTCACTGAACACCCCTGAGACAGGTTGTCATTTTTCTCAATAACTCTTCTCGTTTGGCCCTAAGTTTACAAGTATACAAACAAAATCTTATGTAAAAAGGAATTATCTTTTTCTATTTTTCTTAGTCATTTAAAACAATTGCCAACACAGCAACACAACTTATGTGTCAGATACCTTTATTTCTTTTGTCAGAAAGAGAGACAGACAGATGAACTGGGGCTTGAACCCAGGGCCTTTGTGTTAATCTTTTTTTATTTTGAATATCACTTTTGCTAAATTGCTCACGCTGGGTTGGAACTCATAATCTTCCTTCCTCAGCCTCCAGAGTGCCGGGATTACACAGCACTGGGATTACACTTACAGGTCCTGTGCATGTATTTGCTCTCCTCACAATGGGGTGAGTCAGTACCAATCTTGTCCCTACTCTACAGAGGAGAAAAGTAAGACAGAGAGCTGAGTCGTGCGTTCCTGGTTCCCTTGCCAGTTGGAGGCAGGATTACAGAGATGGAGTGACTGCTCCTTAAGGATAAATATCTTGTTTCCTGTAAGATTTTGGAAGCTTTCAACCTAATTTAAATACCTTTGTTCTTAAACTCCTGGACTCCATTACAGTTTAGATCTAAGATGCCCCCTAGCGGCTCCTGTGTCCTGAGGTGGGACTTGGGATCTTGTGGGCCATGACGTCACTTGCCCACTATTGAGTGCATGCCTGAATGTGCTCTGAACAGGAGGTGAGGCCTCAGTGAAATGGGCGGTCGCCAGGCTGCCCCTGGCCCTCTCTGGGCTTTTCCTGTCTCTCTCCTCTGGCCACTGGAAGGTGATCTGCTTTGCTCCTCCCCATGTTCTCGGCCATGGTGTTGCGCCTCACCTCGGGCCCAGGAGCAATGGGACCATGTGACCACGGACTACTCTCTGAAAGGGTGAGCCGAAGGTGGCTTTTCCCAGGAATCTAGTCACAGCAGTGAAAAGCTGATGAACACAGTCTCTGTGTAGGAAACCAGTGACCTCACCCAACTCTTTGCTCCTCGATTTTTGAAATCCACAGCTTGCTAGGAGACCAGAGATGTCCACAGCACCTCCTCAGCCACCTACACTCACGGCCCTTCGGGGGGCGGGGTGCTGAGCCCCTGGCCATGGCTGTCCTCCTGTTTGCCCACCTTGCCCATCCCTGGCTACACCTTGTCAGCATGGGGACGGGGACCTGGAGAGATCCCTGAGGGCCCTGACTGTTGTCCTGGCACTGACCTGGGTGGGTGTTTTAAGAGATTATTTATTTACAGTATGATAGGAAAGACCTACTAGAAAGCAGTGGATAGAGCTGATGGTCAGAATTATGTTGCAGAAAAATTATCAGAAAAGTCTCTGGCCAAGCTGTGGTCCACTAAGGAAAAGGGGGGACTTGGGGAAGCACATTAGCATGGTAGTGACATTTACCTCCTCCTGTCCCCACAGCCAGTGACCAGATGCTTTATTCTCCCATAAGGAATTTCCAGATATTTCTCTTTTTCCTTTTATTTCCTCTCCTATCTTTTTCTGTTCTTTCTTTCAGTACTAGGAGATTTTAAAACACTCAACTGTTGAACTACATCTCTAGCATTATACTATTACTATTATTATTTAGTTTTTTGAGACATGGTCTTGCTTTGTAGTCCAAGCTGGCCCTGAGCTCAACTTTGAACTTCGCAATACTCCTGTCTCTGCCTCCCAAGTGCTGGGACAGTGGTATGTGGTACTGATTGCTGGTGGGCATGAGTCACCACACTTGGCACTGCTGTATGTGGATACCAGGGATCAAACCGAGGACCTTGCACTTGCCAGGCAGATCCTGGAATCACTGAGCTAAATTCCTGGCCCCAGCCTTTTATTATTTTTAGATAGGGTCATGCTAGTTTGCTCAGGCAGGACTTGAATTTGCAATCCTCCTGCCTCAGCCTGCCAGAGTGCCAGAAGTACACATGTACACCACCACACCTAGCTACAAGTCTCCATTTCTTAGCTTGGTTTCATTGGTTCAGGCTAAGGGAACAGAAAATTTCCCGGAAGGCAGAGTCTGTGTTTTCCTTTCCAATTCCAATGTGGTTTGGAGAGTTGGGCCAGTTCTTCATGGATTCAGTGAAACACAATAACTTTCATAAAAAGACCGGATGAGAAAAAACCAGATGATTAAATTATACTAAATTCTCGTTTTTTGAAAAATTATATATTAATCTTTATATATAATTTTATATATAAATCTACATTATATATATAGATTGTAAATACTAGGCCCAGTGAAAATTTTTCAGTTAGATGCCTCTATGAAAATATTTGTACTTGTGGAGTCTCTTAGGATACCAAAGATCTCTAACAACGCATATTTAGCTATTAAAATATGGAGGTGGTATGTATTTTATCAAAGCCTGGGTTTGTTGGTGTATATATTATATATATAGATGGTAACATTGTTCATTCATCAAATATCTGTTGGGTGTTTGCTGTACATAAATATTGTTTTAGGAGCTTTGAGATATTTGAAGGTGGATCTGGCAAGGATCCTCTGTACCCTCACAGAGATTAACATTTGTCATTTGCATAAATAACTGAACAAGTTGGAAAGTAATATGCAGTGAAGTGCTCAGGGCTTTGGAGGCAGAAGAGAGGAAAAGGTTGAAATGGAGGGCGCTGTATAAATAGAACAGGGAAGGTGCGGTGTTAAGCTGACACAGAAAAAGGTGTGCCTGAAATGAGTGAGAATTCTGTCCACAAGGAGTTCACTCTAACTAGGGAAATTCAACCACAATTTCAAAATGTGTTTTTTGTACCATCCTGGCTCAATCTATATTTTTAAACAGGAAAAGAGCCACCTGGGCTGGGGAAAAGGAAATTTAAAATGCTAATAGCCACCTTAGGTATTCCTTATCTCAGCTTGCTGCTGTCTTTCTTGCTACTTTGCTAATTTCAGGCTTTCTGAAGATGCATGTAACAAATCAGATCTCCAGCTGATCACAATCCAGAATTTACAGATGAAGTGATGTGGGCAGGTCAGGCCGTGTCTTTGAACCTCAGTTCCTACAGTCAAACACTGAGCGTGCCGGACCGCCTGGCCTGTATCTACAGTCCGATGAGCCGCCCGAGGGAATCAACACCAACAAACCCAGGCTTTGATAAAATACATACCACATACATATTTTAGTAGCTAAATATGCATTGTTAGAGGTCTTTGGTATCCTAAGAGACCCCACAAGTACAAATATTTTCATAGAGGCATCTAACTGGAAGATTTTCACTGGGCCTAGTGTTTACAAACACACACATATGTACATACAAGCACATACCAGCCTGGCTTAGGTTGGATCCAGTCCAGATCCCACAAAACATAACTTATCTGAGTTTAGCCTGTTTCCCAGGCTAAACTTTTTCTTATTGAAGAAAATAATGCCCAGAAGACCCGTGTTTGTCAGAGCAATCCGAGAGAAGCAAAGTCACAGGACGTCAGCTCCCTTGTTCCTCAGCGGGGTGACACTGCCAATAAACTTCTACACGAAGCCATCAGCAAACATCTTCCGTTTCCCTCTAGAGGAAGTTCTGGATTCAAGATAGTGTTTCAGTTGCTGTGTTGTGACACATCCCAAAGTAGAGCGCAGCACAAGGGCTGTGCGAGTTTCTATTGTTTCAGATTGAACCTGTGGCTACATATAGTAACATCCTTTTAAAAGGAAGTAGGCAAGAAAGCATTCAGATGGACTTAGTTTTAGCTTCAGGAGTTTAAAAAATTTACAAACTACTTTGAATCCATGGAGTTGAGTTACAGATATTAAAAGCTTTCTCTTCCCCACACTTGTAGCTGTCAATCAATCCTGTTCAGTCTCTGACTCCTGGTTAGCTCAGTCATCTATATTGTAAGTTCCTGCTCCAGGTCTCTCTGGTTGTTGAGATATGAAAGAAGCCCAGGATGCCACAGTCTACCAGTGTGCCACAAGTACCCTAAGGCTGCTCAAGTGACTGAGAAGGGCACCAGGCCCGGACAGATCTGGATGTCGCCTTGTGGCCTTTGACCCGGCAGCTCCCGTGTGAAGTGGCAACACAAACTAGAAATCTTTGTTCAGAAATCCGACCAAACCATCATCAGAAAGAATCTGGAAGAAGAGCCTCCGCCTCGCAAGACCCTGCTATTCTGTGTTCCCGTCAGAGAACAAGACTGTGGTCTGGGGTCGCACTTACCGGAGCAGAGGCCGAGCAGCAGGAGGAGGGGCTGGACCTTCATGGGTGGCGAGTAGTGCTGTGGACCTGGAGCCGCGGGGAAGTCTGTGTGACTCCACGGTGCGCTGTGGCTGGACCCTGGGCTGCTGGAGGGTGTGGGGCAAGAGGAGCCAGAGCAGCTATTGTCTTACACCACCTGTCAGCGGCTGTGACAGCTGAGCTGCCTCACTTTGCAGCCCCGGAAGCCACGTGGGCCTGTGACCCAGGTGCACTTCACTTCACAGCCACCATGCTTATGATGATGAGTAGGAGCCGAGTTATATTTTGAATGTGTCACAAGGCAGGTTTTTTGTTTACCTGCTTTTGTGGTGTTAGGATCAAACCCAGGGCCTCACACCCTAAATAGGCTCTCCAGCACTGTAGTACAACCCTAGCTCCAGGACCGCTTCTTAATGCAAAGACCTACAGGAAAAATTCTTTTGAAGCCAGGCATGGTGGCACATGCCTGTAAACCCAATATCCTGGGAAGCTGGGGCAAGAGGACTGAAAGTTCCAGCCCAGCTTGAGCAATTTAGTAAGGACTCTATATCAAAGGAAGGGAAAAATAAAAATAGTACGTGGGGATGTAGCTCTAAGAAAAAGCCCTCAGTTCAATTCCTCATAGTGAAAAAAAAAATTCTTTTGAGTGGTGAGCAGCCCTCACCTTTTGTGTAAACCAGAGCATGTGGGGTCCCCTGAGGCTAAACGACTCCGGCTCCATCAAGGAAGTGCAAGGCAGCACGTAAACAGCTGGCCCCTCCGGTCCACAGTGATTAAAGGAAAACAAATAGACAAAGACTACCCCCTATGGGGCGGGCTGGGGGAGGTAAAAAACAAGGAAGTGGGGCTGTATATAAGGGCTGAGAGCGCTGGCAATAAAGGCTTCTCCACCATTTCGTCTCCTGGTGATGACCTCTGGCCGTGGTGCGATGCCAGATAAGAAATCCTCGGAAACAGGGCCTGACAAGAACACACTGCGTGTTGCCTCAGTCAGGCCTTCCGCCCTGAGTGGGTATCAGCTGCCTGTGCGATCCTGGGTCATGTGAGTCCACAGTCTCCAGCCAGCCAGATTCGTCTGCTCTGCTTCGGGGTGAGTCGGGCGCGCCTGGACGTCTGTGGCTACTGAGCTGGAGAGATGTTGCATCTGCAACTGGGGGCCCCTCCATATTTGAGTGCACTTGGCTTTTAATACAGCTTCTTCCATAAAACCTGTTTCAGTGGTCCTCAAGTGGCTGTTCTGTGCCCTGGCTCTGTGTCAGGCTGTGCCCATTAGCTGGGCAAACTGCCATCTCCTGTGTGGCTTATTCAACGGAGAGGGATTGTGGGGAAAGTGTCCTGCAGCGGCTGCAGTAGTTCCCAGTTCCTGCTTCCTTCCGTCCATTCTTTGCCCACTCGCACTTGGGGAGGCAAGCAGCAGAGTGCTTCAGCTTTTCAAATCCTTTGTTTAAAAAGTCCCTGAAAACCAGCAGCTTGTAATTGCTCAGTCTAAGTATTTTGACCAAACTGAGCGGCTTGGCTGGGCTCTGATGAATTCAAAAAAGGAACTAAGTTACATAAAGATCCCCCGCCTGCTCCTTCCCTACCTCCTTCCCAGACCAAATCCAGTGAGACTCTCACCTCCAGCCCAAGGACTGGGACCCTGTAGATTGCCCTGTGCCAGTGGGTCTGACCCAGGAATTACAGAAGGGTGGTGTAGAGTAGCAGTGAAATTTGCAAGGTCACATTTATTTCTTTCAATTTCAATTGCAGGAGATGTGCTAACTGTCCACCAAAAACACTTGCTTCCAGAGCCGAGCAATGTGACAGCTAGCCAGGAAATACAGACCCCATGTCAGCCCCGCCATGGGCTGTGAGACAGTCTGGTCAGTCAGACATGAAGACCCACCACCCTCAGGCCAGAGTCTTCCGCTTCCTGCTGGTCTGCAGGGGGCTGGAATGCATAGGATCTATGGGGCCACCTTGGAACCACATCCTGATGATGGCTCTTAATGAGGCAGTCTGGGTCCTTGAGTGACGCTGTAGAAGAGACACCTCACTAACCCAGCACTGTTTCATAATTGAGAGCCAAATTTACGGCCTGAAGCCACTGAAATTCTGGGGTTTTTGTACAGCGGCTAGTGCTATGCTTAATATAAAAGCTAGCCCCTTGTACACCGGGGTCCTGTGGTTAAAAATAAATTATAAAATATGTAGCACTACAGGGGAAGGCAAGGAAATTAATATAGGAGACTAAAAAGATGATCAAATTGTTCAATAAAATATTGTCCTCAATTACTTGGTGAACCAAGTGTTTCCTGGGGTTGTGGCCCTAGGAGAAAGGCTGGCAGACATAAAGTTGGTGCTTACAGGCTCTCACTGGCTTTATTTGGCAAGCAAGCATAAGAAAGAGCTCAGTGAAAGGGAACTGAATGAACCTTGAAACCTTCTGCTCTGAGTTGGGGGTGAGTGACAACAGAGAAAAAATGGCTTAGAGCAAGAAAAGCCTATCAATAGGTAAATAGGTAGAACCCTCCCCCTTAGCAAAAATCAGATTGTGGCACTTTCCTCCTGCACAAGCCTGGTTTCTTCACATAGCTTTGGGATAGCTTCTGTGTAAGGGAAAGAGAGAGGCATAGAACTTAGGGCACAAAACTATAAGTCAGTCTAGCAAAGAACCCTGGATGTGCACATAAGTACCTGAAAAAGGCTGGAAACAAAGGTTTGAGACACAAAGCTCTCGGCCTCGTGTTGTCGAAAGGTTCACACACCCAGACTCTACAAGCTCTTGGGCACCTATGCACACACCAGTAGAAAGCAGGTTACCAACTCTGCAGTCTCCCAGGAAGGCGCTGTCCCTTGCCCACTTCCAGTGTGATGGTGGAGGATAAAGATCACAGAAGAGCCTCCCAGCGAGGATGGCTCAGAACAATGAGAGCAGAGTCCATCCCAGGAAGCAAACTTCAAATCAGTCTGTTGCAGACCCTCCTGGTGCCTACCAGGTCCCCGCGATGGCCGCCTCCTCTCCGGGAATGGTGCTAGTGCCAACACCCACAGCTCTTTTCTGCCCAGAGAATGTTTTCCAGGCTGTAGGAACATGTGAGGCAAGCCAGAAGTGCACAGATGTGCTCCCGCCTTGAGAAACAGCCGCCTACGAATGTCCCAGGATGGAGACCCTGCCCTCCTCCCCTCCTCCTTCCAACGACTACTTCTGGGTGCCTCAGATCAAGCCAATTTCTTGCACTGCCTGGGTAGACTGTCTTCAGAGTGATGCAGCAGGGATTTTCCATTCTTACTTTATCTTATCTCTAGATGAATGGCTGAAGCTACATTATAAAATAAAAAGAAGAACAAAATTGGTATTATCCTCTGGAATAATTCAGTTTTTTCATTTAAAAGTTTATTATTTGGAAAAAATTAGAAAGACATGATCAAAAAGAAATATATTGGGCCAGGGATTTAGCTTCATGGCATTGTACCTGCCTCACAAACAAAAGGCCCCGAGTTCGATCCCCATGATGAAAAAAAGTATGTGTAGCGTTGTCATCTCACTCGGAAATATCCATGTTCAGTGGTTTAATTTATACCCTTTCAGCGCACTCATTAAAGCTTCCTTTCTCTGGTTTTACTGTGTTTCAAGCACCTTTGCAAGCATTTGGGATACAGCAATATGAAAAAAAGGCAAAGACTCCCTCCCATTCCTCAAAAAAATGCATTCTAACTGAGGTCAGATGGACAAAGGCATATTGTTATGTAGTATATGTAAAATAAGTAAGTTGTTTCATATCTTATTAGGTGAAAACGCTATGGAAGAAAGATAGTGGGATAAGGCAAAGGGGACCGGACAGCTGGGGGGGGGGATTTGAACCCCTGCGTGAAGAGCAGACTTCACTGAACCCTGGACATTAAGTGAAGACGGGGGAGGGGGTGCACATCCGCCAAGGAGCCCACAGCTGGTCCCTGGGGGAGTGACAGGAACAGGTGGGAGGGCGGCCGGGAAGATGGACACCGCGTTCCTGTTCACGGTGAGTGAGGAGCTGTGACTGCTGTGGTGACAGAGGGCTGGGGCCGTGTTAGGAGCTACTGCAGAAATCCAGGTGATGGACGGTGGTGGAGAGGACTAGAGTATTGCGATGATGAAGGGGAGACATCATCAGACGTGGGAAATACCACCACAGGGGCTTAGGGGGTTTCCTGAAGAGTGGATGAAGGATGCAAGAAAAAGACTGTGTTCCAGATGACTTGCAGCTTTTCGGTCTGAGCATTTGGGAGGATTTAGGTGCAGACAAGTGGATAAAAGAATCCTGAATGGAGCCAGTGGAAAGGGGCAAAATCAGGAGGTGGAGAGGGACATGCCAAGTCTGAGACGCCCATTAGAAATCCGAGTGGGAGCTGGATTTATGAGTCATAAATTCAGAAGATGGAGATTAGACAAGATGGCGTGTAAAGCTGCAATTGGAAAAGGTCAAATGTGTGTAGGCGGAGGGAAGAAGGAATATTAAAAGTTTTCTTAAAAAGAAGATGCAGTACAGAAGCCTGGGAAGGCGGAAGTGCTGAGGCGGGCGCTCTGGGAAAGGAGCCGGCGGTCGGGCGGTTCTGGGAGGAAGGCCTGGGCCTGGGCTGCAGAGGGCTGGCAGGCTCGGCAGTGGTGCGGGGCTCCAGATCATGGAGACGGAAAGGACCATGGACACTGGCAATTCAGAGGCTACGGTGACCTTGACATTTACCAAACCTAGCTGGACAGGAGTTTTTGTTGTCGTCATTACTTTGGCAGTACTGGGGACTGAACTGAGGGCTTCCCACTAAGCTACATCCCCAGTCTTCTTATTCTTATTTTAGATTTTTTCATTTTTAAAAAATTATTTTTAGGGGCCGGGGAGTTAGCTCAGTGGTTCTGGTGCCTGTCTTGTAAGTGCAAGGACCCGGTTTGATCCCCGGTAACCACATACAATACTGGGCGTGGAGACTCACCCCAGCAGCAACCAGTAGCACATACCACAGTGCCGGGCGTGGTGGCTCACGCCTGTAATCCCAGCACTCGGGAGGCAGAGGCAGGAGGATTGCAGTGATGTGAGTTAGAGGCTGAGCTCAGGGCCAGCCTGAACTACAAAGCGAGACCCTGTCTCAAAAAAACAAAAAACAAACAAACAAAAAATTGTTTTTATTAGTACATTTTTGCAGTGTACACCTCAAAATTCTTATAATACATCTTAATTCTTTTTATGCCCCTTTCCCTTCTCCTCTCCCCTGTTTTGATTGTTTATTTTGAGATAAGGTCTGGCTAAGTTGCCCCCGCTGGGCTCAGATTTGTAACTCCGCTGCTTTTTGCCTCTCAGAGTGCAGGGATTACAGGTGTGCAACCACGCCTGGCTGGTCCATTATTTTAAACACCTAACAAAGCCAGGGTGCTTCTCCTAACCTGTGTCCCCAGCACTCTGGGAAGTTGAGAGAGAGGCACTGAATCCAAGCCTGGCCCAAACTACATAGCAAGAGCCTGTCACAAAACACAACAAAATGAGATGGGACTAGAGGGGCTTAATGACAAAGAAATAAGGGAGTAGTGGGGTGGGGCAGGTGGAAAGAATTTTGGGGGACTTGGAGATAAGGCCCAAGTACCACCCAGAAAAAAAAGAATATTTTTGATTTGTGCCCATTTTCTTGGATGAGTAAAATAATAGCATAATTTATATAATGGTCATTATGATCCAATAGTAAAAATTTAAAAAAACTGATTATGTAGGAGCAGAAAGAAAAAAATATTTTAAAATGAAATGTACTATCTATACCTTTCTAAAACTTATAAAACATTAAATATGCTTCTAGTCAGATAATATGGTACATTTTCATTTCTAATGGCTGTAAGATTGTTTTTTAGTGTACTATAACTTGCTCAACTAATTCTTTATCATAGGACCCTTGAGGAAGTTTTTCTTTTCTTTTTAAATGAAAAAATTTTTTGTTTTTGAACTTTATTTATTTTTGTAGTACCAAGGATTGAACCCAGGCCCTTGTGCTTCCAAGGTAGGTGTGGTGCCACTTGAGCTAAATCCTGGGCCCTGAACTGTATTGTATTTTTTTAGTATGTATTTGTCATACATATCAATCACATTCAGCATAGGGAATTTGTACCACACCTAACACACCTCAGTTCTTGCGTCTCATTACCCTCCCCTACCTCCCAGTGGACATTCTTAAAACATATAAATTTTGCCATTTTTCTGATAGGTGCCTTTGTGATTAAAAGATTGGACTAATATTTCAATTTTAAAATGTATTGCAGTAAAATACACATTGCCACGAATCCCGCTGAAAACCCTGCCCTCATTTCAAACACACTTCTTGGCTCTCGCCACTCGCTGAAGCAGGCCTGGGAGTCCTCTCTCCCGAGTGTCCTCTGCTGCGCTATCATGGCTGCCTCAACACCCCGACTTGATTCAAAATATTTACCTTTTCGTGGGCATTTTGATGTGAAGTCACTCAGTGCCAGATCCAGTGAGTAAGGAGAGTGAGGCGGCCCCGTAAGGTTTTTACTTCTCAGAAACCACCATTCAGGACAAAGAGGGCTTCTACACCTGCTTCAAGGGTGTTCGAAGCCGGGGAGGAACCAAAGTTTTTTAGGCCTGCTCGTGTCACAGCTCTGTTTCTCTCGTTTTCCCATTGCCTTGTGTACTGGGAAGTTTATTTGCCATCTCCCCGCTGGGGCTGGACTATAGACCGTCAGCACGCTGCTTGTTGCTCACGCTGCTTTTGCTCCCTGCTGTTTGCCCCGCTTTTAGCTAACGGTGTATATGTCGGGCTATTCAGTAAGTCGTTACTCATAAAGGCATGAGCGGAGTTAAGATTAATCCAATAATGAGGCAGATGACACTGGGCAATGTTATTTGGGGACAGATGAGGTATAACTATCCATCGCTACCAGTGCCAGGCAGAGTGGCACCAAAAGGGTTTGTAACTGGCAAATTAAATCAGGAACGGAGAGTCGCTTCTTGTGTGGGCTGATGAATGGAATAACCGAGACTCCCCCCAAGGTCATCCTGGAGACCAGCTTGATGCAGCTCCCGGAGCCTACATTTCACTCCTTAGCCCGAGGCTCTGGTTTGCCCAGCTAAGTGCTTCAGTCCAGTGGCCAGCAGGTGGCAACAAACCGTTTTTGAAGTGCCAGGCGATCCACTGCTGGGGAGGGTGGCTCTGCCCTGCGGCTTCCATAATCACCTGCTGTGTCTCAGGCCTCAACTCAAGGAAAGGCCCTGCTGGCTGCCAGCCCAGCGGGCCCTTTTCCAGGAGAGAGGCTGTCCAGGAACTTTCCAGGGGCCTCGAGAAGCAGTGGCCTCCCCTTAGAAGAGTGCAGAAAGGGAGGGAGCTCAGGTC
>PVIR01001939.1:0-111415 GCA_004026965.1 Petromus typicus
ATTCCCCGGTAACCACATAACAATACTGGGTGTGGAGACCCACACCCAGCAGCAACCAGTACCACATACCACATACCACAGTGCCGGGCGTGGTGGCTCACGCCTGTAATCCCAGCACTCGGGAGGCAGAGGCAGGAGGATTGTGATGTGAGTGTGAGGCTGAGCTCAGGGCCAGCCTGAACCACAAAGCGAGACCCTGCCTCAAAAAATCTAAAAAAAAAAAAAAAAAAAAAAAACTGCTTTCAGTATAGGCAGGCAGCAAATAAAAAATCATTGAGTTTTAAATAATTTAGGGTTCCTGAATCATAAATATGATACTTTTTAATGGTTCAGACCACATTCATTTGACTTTCTTTTACCATATTGACTGTTCCTTAGAATATTTGTAAAGCTAAATATGTTTTTTAAATAGCCATTTTTCTAAAACTAAATGGCATAGTAAGGAAACTATTGATTCAAAACAGGAATGCAAATTTATAGCCTTCAAGTTTCCTAATACTACCACTTAAATTCTAATCAGTGTATTGTGAGAAATCATTCAAGAATTACTGGTTAAAATCAGTACAAAGGAAGCAATTTACTCCTTTCTTTTCATATTTTCAACAAGCTTTCCTATGAGCTTACTAAAAATTTTATAGCTAGCATTTATTCAATGCAAGACAACTCATAAACATCTTCTAGCAAACATTTTCCATTAATCCTTCTACTGCAGACTATACATCACCACCAATTTATAAATAAGGAAACCTAAGGTTAGAAAGGTGCAGTTTCATAGCTAATAATTGCCAGAGTTGGAATTTGGAAATAGGACTTTCAGATAGAAGGCTGTTGATCTGTCAACCAATTCTTCTCCCTTCATGCCACAGACGGGACTGGCCAAGCAAGAGTGAATAGGACATAATTTTCACCCTGGAATAATTCACATTACAGTGGAATGGATGGAAATTTTCAAATCAGTCACAATACAGTAGTAAAGAGATAAGAAAGGCTTTAGAAGCCAGTAAGCCAGTAGGTTAAAATAGCTTCAGCCTTCTTGAAAGCTTTACAAAAGAAAGGGCATTTCGCCCTGACCTTGTATCCCTTTCGTCCACAGTGGCTTTCCATTCTGAATGCTAAAGAATTTGGTTAAGTGTGCTGGATGGCTAGTTAGGATTAAAACTGTGATGAAATCATAATGTTAAAATGTTTGAAATTCAAGTAGTAAAAAAGCAATTGCTTTAAAGTTTGTGTTATTATTATTTTTCTCCTTAATTTCTCATTCAGTAGAAACCTTAGTAATGGAATAATAGTAGAAAAAAGTATAAATTTAGAAAAAAAAATGTCATGTTAGTTTTCAAATCTTTTCTTTTCATTATAGAAATGTTTAAAGATTTCAGTAATGGCTTTCTTTTGTTAGAACTAACATGGATCTCAGATACTCTTCAGTAATGCAAAGCATAATCATATTTTGTTGTCATTTTTTGGCTTGGGCGAGGCACCATAGCTGCATTTCTGGTCTGTGTAACTTTAGGTTGCTTCAGTGAGGAAATTTCACAGTGCTGTCATGCTTTTGGTTAACACAGTTCTCTGTTTTGCTTGGAAAAGACAATTCTGATAGTGTCCTATTGATTCAGATGTTTTCTGACAGTAGCTGCCTCGCAGGTTTGCCTTCATTGCCTTTTCAATGTGCTGTTACAAAGAACTTGCATGTACAATTTGATATCGAAGACCACAGAAAGCTCCCCACTGTGCATGAAGTTGGAACAGCCCTCATCTGCGGAGCTGTGAGTGCTTATTATCATTCTGAAAATCACCCACTTGTCCTGGGCTGTTGCCATAAAAGAGTTGTGCTTCCTCTTGTTCACTTTCCTTCTTATTATTTTGTTCTCATGGACATTCCAATGCACCTCTTATTCCTTGAAGATTTAAACTTTATTCTTAGAAATACCTTATAGTGATGAAAATTTGAAATACAAAGGCATAGGTGCTTTCTTTCTTTTCAATACCTGGAACATAAGAAAGCTTGAATTACAAGACTTTATTTTTGTTAGTACAATTCAAAAGAAATCTTTTTGTGGGTTTTTCTAAAATTGCAGATGGCTTGAAATATCTTGTATACTCCTAATTGAAGATAACTACTATTTGCAGAATGTCTGGCATTTACTAAGCTCTGTTCTTAGCAACTTTCAGGTTATCTATAATTTTGATAATTCAGCAAGATAAACATCATTACCTCATTTTATAGATGAGGAAACTAAGGCACTAAGAGGCTAAGTGGTTTGTTCATGACAATCACTTGTATCTTTTTAATCATGGTTGGCTTTTTCATTATTTAAAATGATGGTAGTACTATTTGGATTTATAGTCAACCTGACAAAACAGATATTGAGTGTTTCCATTTTGTCTTACTATAAGAACATTGTATGGCCTAAACTCCAAAATTGATTATTAATTTTCTTAAGCTGAATAAAAAACTATTTTAAATTAGCATCATTTCTGGCAATGGCTTCATTTCTACCTCAAATAGCCTGAGCTTATATTTTATCAGGACAGCAGCCAACAAGAGAACTGACTTGCTGGTGCTCTGGAAGAGTTTGTAGTATTGTATTTATTCATACAATGGTGGCCTGAAGCAAAAGATTAATAATGTTTTGAGACCTAACTTCTCTAGGTGTTATTTTCTGTGATCTCTTCTGATGCCTACAGCATTTCTATCCTTAAAAACATTCCAATCTGTGCACTGTTTCCCAACCATGCTATAAACTAAAGAATAAAATAGAAAATGTAGGGAGATGTCAGGACAAAGAAAGACAAGTAAAGGAAGAAAAAGAGGGAATCTGATAGCATTTCTTAAACACACCGCAACAGTGATAATGGATAATTAAACACCTGTTCTCACCAGCACATACAAAACCCAGTAACATCACCTTCTTTCAAATAATTTAGGAATTGGAAATTAAATATTGGTGTAGTAATTCGGAGAAAAAAATATAGTGAAGAAAAAGATGTAAGATTAAGTAAGATAAAACAATAAAAACAGATAAAATGACATGTACTCTCACCACCTCCTCTTCCACGAGAATTCCAAATCAACCTACTACCATTCCAGAAAGTACCATGTGCTTCCAGACATCAGAGCTTTAACTCTCAAGTCTGATCCTACTTTTCCCAGCCTAACTCCTTGGCGAGTTGAATTTAGTGCCCTCTTTTGTCTTCCCAGAGCACCTAGAACTTGCTCTTCCGGGTCATCTGACCAGCTAGGGAGGAAAGCAGTAACCCACCTCCTCAACCCCACCCTCCAGTGAGCTTCCCTCTACCGAGTGCAAACCTGAACACAGAACAGCAGATGATTCTCGTGGCTCTTCATCAGCACAGCCCTGTGCCAGTTCTGCAGCTGGGCTCAAATAATGCTTGAAGAAATAAATAAAAAGAAAGACAGCAAATACAGATGGTGGAAAACAGAGAAACAAAAGAAAGGGCACAAAAGGAGAGGACTAGGGAGATAAGAAGGAGGGAACAAAGATAAAGATACAGATAAAAGTAGAGGGTATTTTTAACCTGAAACATAATACTTCTTTCTTTTTTCGTTTTTGGTACCAGGGATCAAACTCAGGACCATGTTCTTGCAAGGCAGGCACTGTGCCACTGAGCGAAACCCCTGGTCCCATCATAATATTTCATGTAAAACATATTGTTTCTCTCAACAAAGATGTTATAAGAGTAAATGTTTCAGCGGAGATGAAAAAAAAAAATATTTCAGGGCCGGGGAGTTAGCTCAGTGGTTCCGGCGCCTGTCTTGCAAGCTCAAGGGCCCGGGTTCGATACCCGGTAACCACATAACAATACTGGGTGTGGAGACTCACGCCCAGCAGCAACCAGTACCACATACCACAGTGCCGGGCGTGGTGGCTCACGCCTGTAATCCCAGCACTCGGGAGACAGAGGCAGGAGGATTGTGATGTGAGTTGGAGGCTGAGCTCAAGGCCAGCCTGAACCACAAAGCGAGACCCTGTCTCAAAAAAACCTAAAAAAAAAAAAAAAAAATTCAATATGAGACCAGAAGTCAGGTCTGAGATATTTCTCTTTCCACTAATTTTGAAAATAAATTTTTGCTATTACTATAATATATCCATTTTAATATATAGAATAATATTAGCTAACAATTTTCTTTAAAACTCATGTATTTTAATAATATATGAAGAAAGTTAATAAAAGCATTTTATCTTTCATCTTTAAATTGCTGTATCTAAATATTCCTAAATAAACTGAATTAGACACAAACATGTATGTAGGAGGTCTTTCTTTTTGGTTTCTATGAGGCTGATTAGCTTATAATCCTGATGAGCATGCTTCTGCTAAGAACTACTCCACACACACACACACACACACACACACACACACACACACACACACGCTATTTACAGTCTATTCCCCTTCTCTGGTACTCTGTAGCTTTAATTTTTCTTTGACTTTATTTCCCTGATCCTCTCCTTCTTCATTCTTCATTCCTGACTTTTCTAGCACTTCACGCAGTTCAAAAGAAGCTTCCCTTCGCTGCTAGCTCCCTTGTGCACAAAGAATGTATCAAATAAAGCTCGTGTTCCCTTTTTATTCCTTTATCTCATCATGTCTCAGCCTTCCAGCCTATACCAAATGTGTTCCTAGGTCTCTGCCACCTCTACACAAATATCCTGGTAAGACCATCAAGAGTCACTGCAGACAACAGGAGAAACAGGAAAAAGAATTAAAGCTTATGAAAAATCTCAAGGTCAATTTTTAATACTTATTACAGTAGTCTGAAATCTATCATAATTATTCCCTATTTCTACATTTAACTGACCAATGCATGTCCTCAACAATCTATTGAAATTTATAGCACATGCAAGTGATACAATATAGAAGCATTTATTAGTGTTTTTGCATTTATGGGCATAGAAGACATTATGCTATGTAAATTCATTTGACTTTTCTTTCTCCTCATTTTCGTGGTGTAATTTATAATAAGCAGAAAACTGAAAAAGATAAATAAAAGAAGAATGAAGAGAAGAAAAGCTATTAACCAGATGAAAACTGATGAAAATTACAAGAGAACACAAAGTAATTATTACAAGATGAAGAGATATTTCACCTCAGTGAACTGAATTATGGAGAGACCACACACATATACACAGCCTAAAACATACACGAATGCAGACTCCAACACACAGGTATTACTTACACACACACACATACAGAGTCCCCATACTGGCACATATGCTTACAAACACATATGGCAATGTTGTGCCCCCAAAACAGTAAATTAATATACATTTCACTGAAACAAGATAATCACATAATATAGGGGCAGATCTCAGTGTGGCTCCCATGATCCCCTGGGCTCTTGAGGATCTCCCAGCTGCCCATGAGCTAGTTGTGCAATCAGATTTACAAAGCTCAATTATTTCTGCAGTACTGAATTTTTATGCACCAGAGGGACAGTGTCATTCCAAAAAATCTTAAATTTATAACATATGTGCTTCTCAATAACATGAAACAGAACATCTTCTTAAGCTTACGTCAAACTCACTGAAGCTTTATCACCATCTGAGGAGAGACCATGTCAGCACCGAGGCCCCCGATAAAACTGGATTTCCTTGCACTAAACATGATAAACTTACAATCTAATGTGAATCTGTAAAACAGGCGTGACAACCACTCCCTAAGAAGATATAATGAGATAACAGTTATAAGATAGCTAAAATAATAGCTGGTATAATGGATTCTCACAGAGACAGACTGGGAGGAATTGAGGCAGATTTTTACTTCTTTATTATAAAACAATGGTTTTCAATGGCTATTGATCTTGTTGACTGATCCATTCTTTTAACTCTTACATAATATTTTTCATTTGATCACTTTATCATCCTCAGAAATATTAGTATGACTACTGAGTTTATCTCTGTAAGCTGAATAAAATCTTATGATATTTGGAGACAGAAATTCAAAACACCTACATATTGCACATATGTTGGCTCAAGATACCAGGTAGGCTATGCTTTGGGATCATATGTTCAAATGCCATGGAAAATCTCCCAGTGAGTTTGTTCTTTTATGAGGTTCACCTCAGTTTATAAAAATAGACCCGGCTTTTCAAAAGAACAGAGCTTTTAAAAAATTATTTGTAATGTTAAGAAAAGTTTGGTGTCACAATGTTGGCTAACAAAAGTTGTCTGTTATCAAAGTTGTGGAGAGATTGTGCCTATCCATCCTTTCAAATGACCTTCATAAAACTACAGTTCAGATATATAGAACTCTTACAGGTGACTTTGTTCTACTTCCTGTGTTCAGTATAAATAATGTTACCATGCTATGCAATTAGAATTTGGAGATACTGTATTTCAACACTATTTGAATATTAAAAGCATTAAGAAATTATGATTTGATATATAATTATTCTTGGGAATCGATTCTAACCCTTCTTTCAAAACTAATTTCTAAGATGCTTTCCTTGGAATCCCTTGGAGAAAAATTTCTTATAAAAATAAAATCATATAGAAACTACAGCTTTCCAAACAGCTTTATATCAACTTTGAAGCCAATACCAAGAAATGAATTCAAGTGTGAGAAAAGATAATTGCCACCAACAATTTGCTAGCAAGGAAAATGTGGAATGTAGATTTGTATGGACTTCTAGGCATAACATTAATACAAACTATATGTTCATCTTAGTGATGTAAAAAGGCAGATGGACGAAATCTGGTTATTGACGTCAGGTCACTTAAACTTTTTCCCATCCTCTATCCTAGCATTACTCCCCCCTCAGAATCAAATTGTCAGCTGGAATTCAAGATGCAAAATGCACAGACCGAGTAAGAATTGATGTAGAATATGATAGTATCTGCCTGTGTCAGGCATGGACATAGTAATTGGCAATATCACCTTCATACTTATATTTCCACAAATACAAGCATATACATCAAGCTTAAAAGAAAAGGGTAGCAACCCAGAGTTCTCTGGACTATGGTCTGATTAATTTGGGTTCAAGTTGCATAACTCCAGACCAGAAAAAAACTTTGGTTATTTTATGAAACCCGAACACACTTAACAAACCCAAACATGCAAAAAGAACAGTGAAATCAACTTTCATCCTGTTTTTTCACCAAACAGAATGAAGTCTCTGGTGGGCTAGAGAGCTATATCTCCTGCTTTCAATTTCAGAGAGCCCAATTAGTAAATCAAAATTTTAAAAGCTGTCTAAAATAATTAATTAGGTCATAATTAAGTCAGAAGCATATTTTATACTATAATATATCTGGTATAAATTATGAAAAGGGTATCAATTTCATTATTAAAGAATTAACCATAATTGGGCCTAATCCTTTGATGGGGTGGTTAAAAAAAAACACTCTAGGGATTTACTTTTCACATGTGCAGAGTAGATATATTCTTCCAGAACTCTAGAGTGCTAGATGTCCTCTGAAATAATTTTCTCCCTATCATAATATTTTTTAAAATCTTGCCAAACATCACCTAGAAATAAATGCCTCATTGAACAAATGGGCTATCTATTTGAACATATTTATCATATGTGACCAACTGATTTTCCTCCTATTATATAAACACATCTTGAGTATTAGTACCTTGATTCAGAGAGAAGAATCACTGACCTCTGGTAAGGACATGTGCTATATCAACTTCTCTACTAGAGAATTTTACCTATATTGTTCCCTCTAGTTTATCAGTATTGTAAATATATATTTTAGGGAAGTAAGACTTATACAGGTCGAGGAATAAGAGTTTAGGGAGATAATGGGTCTCACATTATTAATAAGACAAGGTCTAAAAACTAAATTCCAGCCTCTGTAACTCCATAGCTCACCTTAGTTTTGTGATGTCCGTGTTTGTCAACTTGGCTATCTTGAAATATATTTTTTCTAAAGATTCATGAGTTCCATGAGATCATTTATTAAACTGTCATTTCAATAGCTCTTTACAGGTGTATAGATTCAACCACCCATAAATTCAAAACACATGCTTGACTATCATTATTCAAAAGTGGAAAACATGTTACTGGAGCCCAACTTCAGTTGTTGAGCTCTGCCTTCCTAACAAGGACCCTCAAGCCCCAGTGTGGGAATCCTCAGAGACACTCTCTTCTGAAGGATACCTGCACATGACTCAGACTTTTAAAACTCCACCCTACATGTCAAAGAATATTTCTGAGGGACTCCTAAGTATTTTTAATTGATTTTTAAAATTCTATTTCATTTTTTTAAATTTTCACAAATACTAATCATCTTCAAGAATCTACATATTATAATTTCAGCAGGGCTGAAATATAACTTGTCAAGAACTCTTGAGCCTAAGCGACACCATTGTTCACTATGGAAAATGATTTGACAAACCAGCCAAGCTAAACTGAGCATCTAAAATAAAAGAATGTCTTTGACAAATGATTCATAAAAAACATCATTCTCACTGTTTTATGCATTTGATATTATCATCTCATTTTAACCAGACCACTAACTTATCTTTTATGTATTATTATTTGTTTCTGGTTTACATACATTTCAATAAATTTTATGAAGTCTGAGATGATAATGTCTTTGTTCTTTTCATATGCTGGTACAGTAAGCTTTTATTGCACAAATAGCATTTTTCAACTGACATTTAAATGACACATTCACAAGAATTCAAGCAGAAATTCTGAGTACAATTTGGTTTTGTCAGTGATGTAGGGCTTTAAAAACTTTCTATCAGAAAAACCTATATGAGAGAGATAATCTATGAAAAGTAGGAAATACAAATAATTACTTCGTATCACAGTATTTAGATAAGACAGGATAAATTCTTATGAGGTAGAAATGGTAAAAGGTATCTTTTTAAATACAGCATTATACCACTCTCTAGAAAATAATTTAATTTCATTAAGATTCATTAAAAGAAATTCTCTTTACAAACTAACCAAAATATGTCATTTGAAGCAACAGCTTCTTGAGATGCAGAATCTTTAAAGGCTCTTAACTTACACAAACATTAATTATCCTGTCTTCTCTTTCCTGATCTGTAAAGAAGAATGCCAAGAGCAAATAGATGCAATTTTTTAACTTTCAACTCATTTACTGATAATGTGCTTTTATCATCTACAAAATAAAAATTTTAATCTCAATTTATAAATAGCAACATCTGAGGTCTGTATAGCATACTCTTGCTTGCCCATGTAAAGAAAAGCAATAAGTAGGGACTGTTTATTGAAATAGTTCTTTTTGTGTGTGTATTCTAATGAACCTTGCAAAGGTGCAAATTTTAGCGAATGAAAGGTAGTTAATTATTATAGTTATATGGATAAAATGTTGCAATGAATTAATATTTTTTAGCAGAAAGAATAGGGTGACAGATGTTAATCCGCAAATAAGAGTAAATAAAATGATGCTGAGAAAACAGATAGTATTTCACCATTATAAAATAAGCAGCTAAAATCTTGGATCCATAAGTAGACAACTCTGTCAAGAATATCCTTTACATACTATGTCTTCATTTTTTAGACTTCACAGAATATATTACATATATAGCTGAGACTATCATACTGAGTTAACTTCTTGTTAAAATACTATCTGTTGAAAATTATTCCAAAACTTTTCATTTTTCACATATTTGTTTTGCATCTGTATATACATTTTTATTTTTCCCTAGTTGTGTTTGCACACTGAATCTCTAAGTCATTTTTTTCTCTTTAACATTTCATTTGTGAATATTTTTTAAGATTTTTAAATTAATAAAATATGAAAAGAGATATAAAATCCCTATTACATACAATGATGATTACCATTGAAATGATGCTTATTGTATGTTAAAACTATTTTCTAGAATTTAATCTTATGGCAAACATCTTAGTAACTTCAAATTTCAATGAGAGTAAAATACTTAAGGGAAAGAATAATTTTTAATTCTATCTCTTTATAAAAATGTATGCTCTGCTTTTATGTGATGCAAAATGGAAAACCTGAATAGAATTAAATGACTTATAATTTCACAGATTCAGTAAATAATAACTAAGAAAAATAAACACAATGAGATGGTCTAATATAACCTCAAACATAATGCTTTGCAGGATTATAAGTATTCTCAAATGTCTCCCATTTTCATCCTTTTAAATTTTTAACAGGTACTTAAGATACAGATAAACAATAATACTTTCATTATAACCAAAGCCTATCTTTTGGTTCCTTCTATTTCACATAAATGTAATGAACCAACCAAAATACACAGTGAGCCACATACTAACAGACTTAGACTTAGGAATCTACATACATGTCAACATGATTTTCCAGTCTTTTCGGTTTTGCTCTTCAAATTTCTGAGTCTACCTTGAAACATTCCAATGACACACCCAAGAGGTCATTTGCTGTTGCTGACAACTTATAGTGAGAAATGAATGGCTAATTAATTTTCCCAAGGATAAAGAAAGTCATATTGGTGTCCTGGCTCATTTTCTTGGTCTAGTAGATTATTGACTTTGCAGTAACTCTTTTTTTAACTTCTAAGTTTTTTTATTTATTTTTTTTTCAGGGAGGTGGCATTTGTTACTGTGAACATTTATCGCGGTTATACTTGTACTTGAGACTACACTTCTATTTTAAATGTCTGTTCCCATTACTGACAGTTTTCTTAAAAGTTCCTTTTTTTCTTTTTAAGGGTTTTATTCCAATAAAATAAATGAAAAAGTTATATTAAAAAGTGCTTGGTCGTGTTTAAATTAGCAAGATCTGGACATAAATAACAACCATAAATGGTAGAAAATTTTTCAGGTTCTGTGAACATAAAAGTGAATATCCCAAACTGCCTTCTCTTCAGAGGATATAATTAGTATATAGAGGGGAAAAAAAGATCTTCTTTTCAAAACTGAATATGTATGGACAACTGAAACAAATAGCTTGACATCTTAGGCCTCATCTTTTACCAAGAAAGAAAGAAATTAATCAATCAATCAATCATATCTGAACTCTAACCAAAAGAATAAAGCAATTCTAACTTCTAAAGTAACTTCCTGGAAGAAAGTCAGTCTATACTTATGTTGTGATTAAGAACAAACTGCTTCTTCAGCATATTATTGTGTAAATTTTATGAAAAGAATAATTTATTACTAATTCAATAATATTTTATTTATTACTTCTGCCATATACTATTATGGATGCTAACGTCATAATAACAAATTGTATGGATTGAATTTTGCCTTTGAAAAACAGTGTAAGACAGAAGATTGGGGATGGTCCAAATATAACAGATTTGTACTAAGAAAGTACAAGGAAAGAGGCTGGAGACTTAGCTCAAGCTCTGGTGGTACTATGCTTACCCTGGAAATACAAAAGCCCAAGTCTGATCCCTCGTACCACCAAAAACAAAGACAAGGAAAGAAATTTTTCATTTGTGGGAAAAAATAAAATAAAATTTATTAAGTTCATTTTATATTCCATAGCCAAGAGTACCATGGGAAATTTTCACAAATTGTCTGGCTTATTATAGAACACAAGATAGATGTTCTCTCATAGCTCTGGAGGCCAACAGTCTCAAATCAAGGGAGGGATCTTCCTCACTTCTGTCAGCCTCTGGAAGCCCCAGGCATCCCTGATCATGTGGCAGCTCCAACCTCTGCCTTTTTCACCGGGCTCACCCCTGTGTGTCTGTTTCTCCTCTCACCAAAACACCAATCAGACAGGTAATAGTAATCACTTCAGCACTCTCTTTGTAAGGAAAGGCACAGTCATATGGACCCGCACCTGTTTCAGTACATCTTTGGTGGAGGCATAATTCAACCACACGACACTTAGTGTATAGGCCCTCAACACTGGGCTCCTGCTGTCTTGTGATTAAAATAGAATCATTTAATAAAAACATCAGACAATCACATTATTAATTTTTGTCCTTCACGGTTGCATGTGTGGTCAATTTTACATGTAGTTATTGTGTTATTATAATCTCAGCATTTCTTTATTATCCTGTCTTTAAAATACAAAAACATTATCTTCTCTGAAAAAGGAAGAAGATAAGCTAAATCTAATTACCAACAACCCTCTGTTTTAGAGCAATAACCCTCTAAAATAGGCTATCATGAATATTATGGAATTCCTGTTTTATAATTTGTTTAAATAGGTAAACTAATAAAATGAAATAATGAAACTTTTTTCACAGATAAGAAGCAATATTATATAACCTCCTGGCATACCATCAATAATTTAAACATAATGAAATTCAAAGTTTTGAAAAATAGGATGATAGAATTGTTTGTATAAGATTGCCCAATCTTATCTAAAAGTACTTACATTTATATGCATGTCCAACCTAAAAATATATTTTTAAATATGTTTCCTATAGTTTCTAGGGATGCATAAATGATATCCAGAAATATTTTCAATCCTTTACCTACTGTAGATAATGTTAGATATTATATTCAGCATATTAATAATAACATTCTAGACTTTACAGAGAAAAAATGTTTTCTATCGCCCCTCAAGAAGCTTATTATTACTGTAAGTTTTACATTTGTATAGAGAGGGCCTTAAAAGATTTTACCAAGAGGAAAATTAAAAGATGAGATAGATATCTTAGGAAAATGAATAATTACATAATTCACTCAACCCGGATATACTGAATTGCATCTGTCACATACTAAGCACTGGTCAGACCCTGGAAATAAAGGGATAAACAGTGTGCTGAGTTCTTACACTCAAACTGCTAAAAGTTTAGTTGGAGGGAAGGGTAAGGTAAGGAGAAGGATCTGTTAAATAAAATGCAAGATGTTTCATTACATTTGAATTCCAGATAAACAACGGAAATTTTTTAGTATAAGTATGTTCCATGCAATATTTGAACACTTGGATAATTAAGCAAGGATTACATTTCCTTAGCAAGTAAGACTCATAATACTGTTTTAGGTGTATCCGATGCAAGACTTAGGACTTACCTTTACTAACGATTTTCATTGCTTATTTGAAATTCAAATTTAAATCACCACTCTTTATTTATATTTACAACATCTGATAAACTTGTGGAGGAGAAACAGAAAATAAAGGCACATACGTGAATAATCCAAGTATTGCCATATGGTAATGACAGCCAGGAAGAAAAATAAAACAGAGTAGGATATCTGAGAGTACTTGAGAGAGACACACCAGAAGAAAGAAAAGACCAACTAGGAAGCTTCAGAATAGAGAAACAAAGAATGGGGAAGTCCAAACCAAACCCCTAGAGCCTTCCTAGCTAAGGAAAGAGCACAGGAAAATCCCCAAAGCTGGAAAATAATGGACTTCTGAGGGAGGAGAGAAGTTGTCCAGGAACATAAATGGGGGATGGTGAAACTGTTTTTCCTTTCAGCCAGCATTAACTCTTAGGCATTAATCAAACTATGACCTTTAGCTTTATCCTATCTGTTGACCTCTCTCTGTCTGTCCTTGTCTCTCTGTCACTACTGTCTGTACATAATTCACATGTAGCCACTTATAGAATGAACAGTCTGCGGTGAGAAAAAAGTAACGAGCAACCTAATTAATCTGGGCTTTATTTACACTTGTGTAGTCAATTTTGATCACTTGCTCATTTAACTCAAATGTTCTGCTTTCATTGCAGTCATTAGCTTTCATCTATAATTAATAATGTATTCACATTCCCTAAGTATTCGAGAGTTCCACACATTTCCCATTTGGATGGAGACTAAGACAGAGGGATTGTTTTTATTTAATGAAGCCTCTAATCAAATCTGTGGATTTACTAGCTATGGTCAACCTTCCAAATAGCATCACACATCAGAATTCTAGTGCCCAAATTTGTTCTTCTCATGGTTGGCTTTGAAAAGCACCCTCCATGTAACACTGTGTCTCATTCAGCTGCCATCTGCTGCTCTCCAACACATGGACTCAGCACTGCCCTCGATTTTAAATCAGGACTGTAAACATAGTAACTGTCCGGTAGTAATGGGCCCTCAGAAGCCTGAGACTCTGTCTTTTTTTTTATCAATTCTCCTAATACCCACTTTTCCCCTGAGTCCTGACCTGCTTGATAAAATCATTTTACCTGCTGGTAAAATTCTCTGAGCAAAAAGTCAAAATAGTAGCATACAGAGTGATGCATACCTCTGAGCTGAGATGGTAGAAAATGAGGCCTGGCTACATTCGGGTCACTGGGTGTGCAACCTGGAAGGGTCTCCCTCTCTCCCTGGCTGTTCTTTTCTCCTCTGTTCTTCCAAGCCACCATGACCTAAGCAGGTTTCCTCTGCCAAGGCCTTTCCACCCTGTTCCTTCTGCCTGGAAGCCAACTGAGTTTGGGTATAAACCTCTGGAAAGAGTGAGACCAAGTAAACCTCCCCTCCCTCAGGCTGTGGGAATGGGGTGTTTCATCCCAATGATGGGAAAGTCTATGACATCATCTAACAAGAGAGCTCACAATATTGAGGACAAATCTGGTAGAAGTAAAGGGAGAAATCTACTGTGCTACTTGGACACTTTCATGTCTGCTTTTTACAATGGACAGAAGAGTGATAAGGAGGTCAAGGACTTGAAGAAACTACAAACCAGACCTAACAGGCCACTCAAGTCAACCTCTCAAAGTGGTGTCATTGTCTGGTGCACACAAAGCACACACATGAGATATGAGACCTATAGGATGGACCATATGTTAGAATACAAAATAAATCTCAACACATTTTACAAGTTTGCAATTGCTACTAAAAATTGTTAACAGAACAAAACTGGAAAACTCACAAATTTGAGGATATTAGAGACCATACTCAATGTAATTCATTGCACAGCAAGAAGGATTATTGTCATTTCTCAATTTTGATTAGAAAGTAAACTGGCCCAATTAAAGATCAGGTGCTGCCCTGCAGCCATCACCTGTGGCAAAGTGGTAGATCTGTAAGAAGATGGGAAATCCTGGCATCACCACACCAGGGTGGGTGATTTCCCAGAGCAGGAGATTTGGTTAGACAACATCATGGATCCATCACACTGACAGTAGTTTGTAAAAAGTAAAAAATTCTGAGGAAATGAATATTTAAGATACAAGTGAAGAAAACAGGAGAAAGATGAAGTGCGGTTGGTGGTGTGAGAGAAAGTGTCATGTAACAATCAGTCTTTCTGTGCCATCGAATCAAAGGGTGGCTATCTTTGGCTTTCCACAGTGAGTAGAAACATATGCCCACGTCATTAGAGTCACGGTGGCCTGAACTCAACATTGAAAGCTGAAGTACAGAGGAAAATTAGTGGAAGAATGGAAGAGAAATAGGAGAAAAATAAAAATGGTATGTCTCAGATGGGGACAGTGGGCAAAAGAGTATCTCCATGTTTCTAGAAGCACATGGGAATGGTTGTCTAGGTCCAGTAAAAACATCTAGAACAGGAGTGAACCTCAGAGAGGAAGCTGGGGATGGTGCCCTCCTGATAGTCAAGGCAGCCAGCTTCTTAGTCACATTTCTGTCTCTGGGATCAAATATCCAACATTTACAATACAAAGGAGAAAAGATTTTAATCAGTTTGTAGTTTCAAAAGATTCCACCCACAGTCAGGTGGCCCAGGGCTGGAACATCATGGTGGAAGGGCACTGTGGTGCAAAGCTGCTCACTTCACGTTGGTTGGCCAGAAATAGAGAATACGGGAACAGCCTCAATAAGACATGCTCCCCCCACCCAGCTCCAGGGCCCCACTTCCAACCCGGCCATACCTTTAAAAACATTTTAGTCAACTTAACAACCTGGTAATACTTTATCTCACATCTTTTTAAAGGAAAAAATAAAATTCAATTAAAAGGGAGGCCAGAGCTACAGCTGAAGGCAAAGGCTCAAGTTATCTTTTATCCAGGGGGAAAAAATTAAAATCTTGCTCCTCCCTGATTTTTGCTGACTCATGAGCTAGGACATCCCAAATCAGAACCAGATTCCTACTAGCTCTGCCCTGCATTTGTGTCCCCCTGTTGACATGATTCTTGAGAGAGCAGGAGGAGTGACTGAAATTTCTCCCAGCACAAGCCCGACTCCAGAGCCCGCTCTCCCTGGCTGCCTTCTTTGGATTTGGCAGGTTCAGGGCATGAGGGATAAAGAATGGGCTTTGGCCCATTCCTGCTAATGAAAATGGTTGTGCTACATATTGCTTCTTTTTTTTTTTTTTTTCTGAGCTCAGCCTTGAACTCACAGCAATCTTCCTGCCTCTGCCTCCCAAGTGCTGGGGTTACAGGAGTGAGACACCATGCCCAGCACTGTGGGATGTGGTTCTGATTCTTATTTTCCAAGCAGTAGGAACAAAACCAAAACTATCCATACTTCACTCTGCTACTCCCAAATAAAAATATCATTTAGAGTTTTCTGGGTCTAAAAGATCTCTAATTAGCTGTTCTATACACACATTTTGATACTTCTAGACCCATTGTTTAAGTGGACACCCTTAACACATTTATTTCTCACCTCTAAATTTGGATATATTCTCCCCAAAGTGATAATATGCACTCTTCCCTCTCAATTCAATTGCTCTCTTACTTCCGGACATAATTAGGAAGGCTTTTGAATTTCAATAGTGAATTTCGCTTTTTGGTCTGTGAGTCCATTCTCCATGTTCACTGTGTCTCTTTTGACTTTTTTTTTTTCCGCTTATACTCACTTGAACTTCCCCTTTTGTGTACTCATCCAAACAGCCTTTTCTGTCTGGCCTTGGCAGACATCAAACCTTTTCTTTTCCCCAAGTGTCTTTCTCTAAAGCCTAATGCATATTTGCCAAAGAACCCTCTGCTGATGAAAGGAATAACGCCACGTTTGACTGGGTCTCAAGCTGAAACATGAGGTCGCCCTTTTTACTTTGGGAAAGTGTTTCTGAGGCATTTATACTTATGTTCAACATCTAGCATTTCTATCAGTTGTGTGCCCTTAATCCCAAAGCCTTGTTTTCTTCATTTGCAAAATAAAGACACAAGTTATTTGACTGCCAGGGTCAATCAAGTATACTTCTGCAGTCTGTGATATAACTATTTAACACATTCAGCAGAAGTTCTCTTCTTTCGAAAAACCTCGGGGCTGTCAAATAAGATAGAGAATAAAAATGATTCCAGGTATGATTATGCTTCATTAAAATTTCTCTCTGTGCAGTCATATTAGTATGTACATTTCTTGAAAAAAAACAATATAATTTGAGTTAATATATTTCAAAAGACTAAATCATAAATCAGATGAATCATATCAACTTTGTAGTGGAGCAAATTTCTTTTTCCCCATACTAGGTTCATGGCTGAAATCTCTGTAACAATAGATACATTAATGAAATAAAGGCATATGAATTTGTTTTATGTAAGTTTTTTTAAGACATGGGGGTATTCAGAATTAAAGACTCAATGAAACAAGAAAACTTGTGTCCTTATGTTTAGCTTGAAAAAATGGATAATTGTAGAGGAGTACGACTGGACAAATTGGGTATAACCCAATAATAATAACATGGGGGAGTTGGCAAAGCCAGTTTGTTCAGATTTGTTCAGAATTTTCTGGGTCTCAGTACCCTCATGTTCAGAATGTTCTTTTCCTCCAGATGTAAAGAAGAATGCTCTGACATGGGGCTGTGAAAGTCCTCCCACCTTCTGCCATTTTCTCAAATGCCAAGGGGCCATGTCTTGGGAGAGTGTGTTCAGCACCATACCAACTTCAGCAACAGAGTATTTAAATTTCCTGTAAAGTATTGAGATGGTTCAGATGTTGTTACCTTTTGTTATAGGCATTTCACTCTTTACCTTTTTATTTGGAGATGAATAGTTCCAGAGTTTTTTTCAATAAAGATCTGAAATATAAGTATAACTCAAATCCTGCCTGTGTTTTTGATGATGAGTATTTTATAAAGGCAAAGTATGCATCGTGAGACTGATTTCTGTAAGCTACAATACAGCTATGAAATTCTAGTTGCATTATTTCCCCTACTGATTTACATTGTTCAGTTCTAATGTCACCTTTTGGCCCTCAAAGGAGACAGAGCGGTGCTTAGGGGGAGTGCGGTGGCTGGGAGGAGCATCTGCACTCCTGGACCTGACCCTGTCTGGCCCTCAAATCTCATCTCTAAGTAGTACAAATATCAATATCTTCTTTAATAGAAGGTCAGTAGGAGAACTTTTAAAATAAACAATGCATGTACTTAGTTCTCTGCCTGACATGTAGAAGAAGCTTAATAAAAGAATTATTTAAAGTGTCATATTAATTACATAGCTCTGGAGGAATTCAGGCAGATGTGATAATTAAATGCTTGAGTCTATTCTAATTATACTCATGCTTTTTAAAAAGACTTTTATATTTTCCTTTTTTTTCAAATGCTAATAAATGGCCTTCTAGAATAATTGTTTTTTGGAGTTACAAAATATCTGCTAAGACTTTTTTAAAATTTACTTATATGTAGATATGGGGCGTGCACATATGTCCTGGTTTTGATATTCAAATTCTTGGACTCCTTGCCCCTGAATGCTACTTGGCCCTTAGGCATTGTGATACAACCTGATGCAAGTCAGCTAGTTTTGGTATTCGGGTAGGAATCTAGCCGCAGGTGGAACACTTGCCTAAGCACTGTGTTCAACACCTAGCACAGCAACCAAAAAAAGAAAATCTGTAGTTGATGATAAGTGATAAATATATTCAGCTACATAAAGGGATAATTTAATGGGCACCTGAATTAAAGTAAAAAGATTTCCAAAGAACAAAACAAACAGGAAATACCACAACACTGTTTTCAGTGAACGAAGAGAAATTGCTAGTGTTAATGAAATAAATTAGCATATATAGTAAAATATTTTGGATACCACGGAAGACTTTGAAGATAATAATATACAATATGTTAGCTATTGTTATTCTCTTATTTTGTTATTAAATGTTTCCATAAAATAAAAAAAAAGAATTTGCAACATCCACTTAAAATTCTATGCCACTAGGGAAATAGGCGAGGAACAACCCAGAGTCCACAGCACAATAGGCCTTTCATTGTGGGGAATGCACTACAAACATTTTAATGTAAAAAATGATTTAAGTTTCAATTACAGTAAAATAAATAGGAAATTGTCACAAGCTACAAGAATTCAAAGACTGTATTCCAACTAATTTCACCTATCTTTACAGCAGAGATTAATAGAATAATAATTTTACCTTGATGGATAAACTATGGTAATAGACAGAGAATGATTTAAATGGCTTCCATGCCAGGTAGAGCATTTAGCATATCAAAGTCCCTTGAATCTAAGCTATAAAAGCCCCAAGACTTATAAGATGATTGACATATATGTATTTATGAGATTTTTTTCTAAAACATATGAAATTTTACACATCTAAATTTGAGTTCCTATTAATACAGATTACCATCAAATTTACATTAAGATCTGTATTTTAATTTATAGCTATTTTGTACGTATATACACAGATGAAATTAATGTAATGGTATAATATTAGAAATTATATTTTCAGAAATATGAATTGCTTTCTTCTTAATTACAGCAATGTTCTGTATCCACCACAAAAAGTATGAAATGTGCATATTGTATCTTGCTCTTTGGAAAGGCCACCGTTATTTCAAAGCACTGTTTTTGGTGGGTGTACACAAAAGTGAAATGCACTGGAGTGATAACAGACTTTAGGTCTTGAGGTTGCTATTAACATTGAACAGATCCATACATGTGAAAAATAGGCCATCTGGCCTTTTTGCTGACATAAGAAGAATACCTTAAAAGCAAAAGAGGACTTTCATATGGCTCCGATTCTCATTGTGAAAAAGAACCTAAAAAGTACCATAATTTCTGTTCTTCATGTGTGAGTCATGACAGAAGCAAAATCTTCCCATCTTTGAAAACTCAGTCTGCTCTTTCCATGAAATCGAGCATGCTCCTGATTCATGTTAGATTTAATATTAAATTGTTGGGTGCTATGGGAAAGCAGCCTGAGGAATTAGTAGAGAGACATTTTCCCATTTACATAATATCAATATATTTGGACAAAAAGGGGAAGAATTATGCAAATGACATCTCTTTTACGTTGTACCAAACATTTCCATTATCCTAGGACATCTGGATCTGTGACAACCACCAACTTCAATGTGATTAACTGAGCATTTCATTTCTTTAATCTAAACTATTTGACACCAAGGCAAAACAGATTTAATGATTACTAATTGGCTTTCAGATCCAAGGAGAATGCAGGAAATCTGAGTTGCAAAACAGAAGAGAGGCCATTCACTACATCAAAACTATAGTGCCTAAATCCAAAGCTGGAAGCAATCACAACTGTTCATTAGCTATACGTAGAAATTCACTTCCTTCCATCGGGAAGACAGAAAAGGTCACAAAGAGATCGTGAGATTGAATATCGGTTTTTAATAGACTAAATATCCTAAGTAAAAATTGAATGTTTCATTGACAACCATATAAATTAGTGGCAAGACCACTAGACAAGATTTAGATTTTATTGTTTTCAAGGCAGTAACGAGTCCACTCAAACCTTCTGCTTTGCTGCCAGAGTTCTAAATCATGCCGTCTACCAGTCACAAAGAAGCTGCTAGATTGATTGTATCGATTACTTCCACTGTCGATACCTCACCAAATAGCTGAAAATGACAGATGGAGCAAGAAATTTAGGAGCCCTGGTAATGAGCAGGTGTTTGGAAAGTGTCAACAGCCAAGTTGTAGCTTTCTGATCAAAGCAGATTGGAAGGAAAGCATCTGTGATTAGACGGGGACTTATAGTATCCTTCTATACATACAATAAATACACTTGGACACCGAGGAGGCCACAGATTGAGGGAATGCAAGGGTAAAAATACCAACAATGTATGGGACTGAAAAATAGGAGAGAAACTGGGAGACATATTTATTATGTCAAAAGCGATGGTGCGTGAGGGCATCTACACATACATCCACACATAACCTATTGCTTTCCTCAACTTCCTTCTATCTTCTCTTTCAGAGTATACCACCTATTTATCCATAGCACCTACAAATGCTTTAAAGCCTTTATATGAAACCTAAAATGAAGAAAATATGTGTTAATGCATTACATTTATGCCTCTCCAGTGGAATATGGACATTGTTGTATCATTGAGGTTTCTCCTGTATCTGATCATTTTCCTCATTTCTCTTGATGTTCCCTTTTATTTTCTCTCTTTCATATTCCGCTCCTTTGTCTCCCTTTTATATTATAAATTGTCTTCTACAATTTGTTTCTCTGTTGTCACATTTTCTCTGGTAGTTCAAGTGTCTGTACTCAGCTTTCCTCTAGAAATGGCTGCATTACCACTGAAGTCATCCCACTATAAAGGAATGCGTGTCATAAAAAGTTTTTCTTTTTTCATGCATGATTCTGACTGATCATATAACCTTAAAATGTTAACTTTATCTTAATTTAGTGTACAAAAGGGAACTTGTATAAACAGCAACATTAAATTATCACTTACACAAAGTATTGTGGCCAAAATTAATAAATTCTGCCCTCCAATCCTTACTCACCAGAATGCAAGTGCTGACTCCACACAGTTTTAGGGTGGAAATGTTAAGCGTTTTTTAGACACTTCCTCAGAGAGGAAGTTAGGTAGACTTTTAACGCAGACTCGTGTCAGTTTAGGGGGCTCAATGGTTTTGAGAATGGTTTACAAACCCATTTGCTACTCAACAGTCTGCAAAAAGCAGGTTCAATCAGCGCACAACAGTCTTCCGGTGCAGCGAGCGAGCAGCTCTGAGCATCCTCGGGTTCGTGCGTTTTACGTTGCTTGTAAAATAGGTCCCTTGCTGCTGGTGTAGATGAGCCACGCAGCTACTGAGGCATCATTCTCTGCTGGGATCCAGAAAGAAAAGAGGGCAAGAGCAGGAACAGTGGCTCGGAGGCGAGGGCAGCAGCGAGAGCAGCTGGGGAGAGGCCGGCCTGGGGGCTGGAAGCGCGGTCATGGCCGCAGTGCTCGCCAAATGGACCAGGCTCAGGCTTTGAGCAGCTTTCAGCTGAAGTTAAGTTTTAACCAAGCAACAAAACATACACAATCTTTTTAAAAATTCATATGTGAAAGACACTTTAAAGAAAAAGTGAAAGGTCAAGCTGACAATAAGAAAATACAATTTTTTAAAAATTCATAAGATAAAAGTATGAGCAGACGCTGCATTGAGAAAGAAATGATAATGCCAGTAAATGATTCACAAGATGTTAAAGCTTACTAACAGCTTCTGAAATAGTAAGTAAAAGAAGGAGCGGAAATGAATTCATCGGACTGTACCGGGTGGTCTTGAAGATGTGAACAGCAGTCTTGGTGACACACTTCACTAATGGAACTGAAAATCAGCACCCGGGTGCCAGAGAACCCCGGTGCGGGCCCCTGGGAAATGCGAACGTGCTCCTGAGCTATGACTCAGCAGTTTTCCCACTAAAAGAATTCCCTGAAGCACTGGGTCCTTCCCGGTAAAGATTAGTACCAGGTCAACTTCCTTTGTCATAGAGAAACATAGCAACAACCTGTACCTTCAGATTAGAAACGAATAAATAACTGAAGTTAAAGCAAATCAACTACATTTACATATATTGGCCTGAATAAAGTACCACAGTTGTGGGGTATTTTTTTAAAGCAAGTTAAAAAATTAAACAAGAGTTAAAAGGCTTTAAAATTTAAAGTGTACTAAGAATGCACTTATATAAAAATTGAAACCTAGAAAATAACATCCTACACTTACAGAAACGTATTTTATAACAGAATTCACACACACACCCACACACAGGTTGCATCCATGCAAACTTTTGGAGAGTGTTTATATTTGAGAAGGAACACAGACCAAAAAGATTGGAGAGGCTTTATCGGAGGGGCAACATTTGATTCTTAGAGCAAATGAAGACGGAAGCCTCCATTTCTTCTTGGAAATGAACATCCTTTGTGCTATCTTATTTTCGTTAAGTCCAGCTGAGAATGTGAGGTTTCACACAGGCATATCTTTAACAGGACAGAACCACAGTTTATTGAAGAAGCAAGGGCACGGTCGGATGTAATGTCAGCCAGGTGCAGAAAAAGAGTGATGGACACTCTGCTTGGAGATTAGATATGGAGCAATCCAGATGATACTGCCTAGCAGACCTGAACCTCAGAGTTATTCCTCCTCTTATTGGTTTGACTTTTTCACTTATAAAATTAGAGAAAATAACAGAACCTATTTCAGACGCGTGGTGAACCAAAATGCAATCATATAGGATACATCTCAACATTGGCACCGTGTTTGGAATAAATCTTCCATAAATATTCAAGATGATATAGTTCCTTCAAATCACCCACATGTTATTAAAATTTCCAAGCTAAATATATAATTAACATAAATATATTATGAGGGTAAATGGAATGATATTGTAATTTAACAGAGAGCATTAGCTGGACATGTATGTACTAAGCTCCAGGCACTTCACATAATTTCCAGGTCCTTTTCCAAATAAACATGTAGGGCTCTGTCATCACAAGAAAATCTAGTCCATAATAGCTCTACAAATTTGTGAGAGTTCAGAGATCCAAGTGGAAGTGTGTGTGTGTGTGTGTGTGTGTGTGTGTGTGTGTGTGTGTGTGTGTTAGGGGGTTGTTTTAGTAGAGGAGTTTTGTTGTTGGTTTGGTTTGGTTTGATTTGATTTGAGTTCAGTTGATTTGACAGTGGGCTTTTTGATACAGAACACTGTTACATATCCCAGTCTAGTCTTGACCTCACTGAGAAGCCCGGGCTCGCTCACAGTGATCCTCCTATCTCAGCCTCTAGTTTGCTGGGATATGTGCCACTATGCCAAGCACAAGGTCAAATTTAAAGCCCATGTCTGATTTCTGAGTTCTTTTAACTACAACGATGCACAAACTGGCTTCACACAACTATAGCAGAAAATATTTGAAAACCATAACTGTATACCACGTTGCTTCTCCGAACACCAGCAGTTTCCTAATGTTCAGAGAAAGGCCTACACACCCCATCAACATTTAACTCTAGTGACAACACGTGATAAATACACTTCATGTTTAATTTCATGAAAAACCAGAATTGCTGAACCCTAAATACAGAATTTATAAACTGTTTTCAATATGTACTTTAGAATTTAGAATGACTAAATTTAGCTGAAAAGGTGTTTTAGTTGGTTTAATAAAATATTTAAATACATAGTACAACAATGAACTATAAGCTTGAAAATATAGGGCCAGTCTCTTTTATGCTATGAGACATCAAATATGACATAAAATTTCATATAACCATTTCTCAAGGCTAAAGTCTTCACCTGTACACTCAGTGAAGAATACAGAAGTATTTTAACTTTGTCCTGTTGCTGGCATGTCATTTTTTGAAGTCATGCAGTGGCTTAGCATGAGCTGATGTAAATTGAGGGAATCTGAACCCTAATTACTGAATTCCTAGTGACCACCATCCCACCTTGGCCTCTGAGGTTCATCTCTCAAGGCGGTTTCCCCACAAGAATAGAAGAGAGTTTTCAAATATGTTTTCAGTTCTATTTTGTTCAATTGAGACTCTAAGAAAAAGCCATATATATAAGTTTGAGCCTGAGAAAAAGACTATGAATAATCTCCCCAAATCCTTGGAGATATAACAAGGAGCACTTTGGAACAATACTGAGAAATATTTGGGAAAACTAGCAAAAAAAATAAAATGAACTCTTAGAATAAATGAATTAAGGAGAAAATTGTGGCCCCTAGCATGTATCTCTGGGGTTGAATCCTATAACACATTGACTAAATTATTTAACTATTCTAAAACCAATTCCCTATAAGTTATCTTATAGGATTATTGTGAAATTAAATAAGATAATTCAAGTAAAACACTTAGAAAAGTGACTAGAATTCACAAAAGAAATCAATAACCTGCAATCAATTTATTACCATGAACTAGTGCTATGAAATTAACAAAATGTCTGAGAGGAAAAAAAAAAAAAAGCCTACCAATTGGCTGGCACAAAAGATGTATGTGTATATCTTTAACCTTCCACAATATGTTCCTTTCCTACCAAGACACGTGTCACTGAAAATTGAAGAACTAAATCTCCCGAGTCAGGAATGAGAAAGTTTTTTTTTTTTTTTTTTTCCTGCAGATGAGAATAAATGTCAAACAAATGATATTTTTGTTAGAAACTTGTATCTATCACCAGCTCTTTATAACCACTTCTCTGGCTAATGGGGAGGTTGCATCGTTCCGGGCTACACAGGCATGTGAAATGTTCATTAGAAGAAGCGACAAAGTCAATGCCTTGGAAAGATGATCCCGACAGCTGAGTTCTTTATGAGTTTCCACACATTGGCTCACCCTGACCTTGCACAAGTTGGCCACTGAAGCAGAAAAATAACCTCCAAGGTTGTCAGATATCATTGGTGCAATGTACCTTCTACGAAGCTGGCCGAGAGTATCCAGTGACATTTGATGAGAGCTTTTTCTCCAGGCAGGGCGTGCTGTGTGCAGCAAATCTAAGCTGAAAGATTAACACACACCCGGTATTCTTGGTCAGCCTCCAGGCATTGCACATTCATTTATTAAGTGTCTTCTTTTCATTTCCAATTAATCTTGTGTTCTTCCCAGTCACCATTGTAATACTCTTTTGACTTTATATTCAGACAAGCTTGAATAGCCTGATAGGATTGTGTTGAAGTATAAAAACTAGACTTACAACAGTAATAACAAATGAGAAACCCAAACCAACTCTGCAGTCACCTTCCCAGCTGTGTTAGGAGGCAATTCAGATGTCTGCTGGCTTCACATTCCTAAATTATGACTTTGTTTTGAATGAAGTTGTGGATCTTCTGTTTGCAGAGCAGTTAATCCATCTCCAAAATTTTCAATAGTTCTGCGAGTTCTCTGACTTGCATGCAAATGGAACTTTAGTGCCTCATTTATGGCAGAGCTGCTAGAACAACAGAAGGACAGTTATTACAAATTCCTGATGGAAATTGTTAACTTGAGGTAATTAATTTGAATAGGGCCTTTGTTTTAATTCCATCTAATCAAATCAAATGAAACTGTCTTTCCCAGATATAGAATTTAATGTCCATTTAAATTCAAACATTATTTTTTAAACTGTCACTTGAAATTTGTGAATCCAGCCGGATTCTCCATCCATTTAACAAGCATATATTGGCATGTCTATGTGCCCATCTATTGGAATTCAAAGATGAATGGACCAATGGCTGTCCAGATAGCTCCCGATCTGGTAATAGAGAAAGCTCTGCAAACAAAGAAGGACTAAGCTTCATCCAGCACAGAGGTAGTAACATGCTCCACATAGGTCCACACATTGTGGTTAACTTCTGAGGGGTTCTGGGAGAAAGTAAGAAAATGATGACGATCATTGATAGGAACTAAGAGTTCCGTCTTTGTTAACTAAAAGCATCCAACATGAAAAAGATGAAATGGAGCATTAAACAATGTCTGGGATTTTATAAGTATAGAGCAATTTCTTCAACAGATATTCTTATTTTTCAAGGTAAGGGACCAATTCTCAGAGTTCACTCTGGGGAGCTGTTAGTTAATAATATAATACAATATGTACTTATTAAAGAATTGGCATCTTCCTGTGCCTGAATTCTTTATCTGTAAAATTAGAAGAAATCAATGAGATAATGTTTATTAGTGTACATTCCTATTGGGTTCAAAATCAGTGTTTCAAGCCAGATCTTATGACCTGTGGTAGCTACCATGCCAGACTCTGTGCTAAACACTGACAGTAGGAAAAAGCTTTGCTTTCATGTAGATCGGAACACAGCCAACATGGAATAGCTAGGGGGAGAGTAAAAATAAATGAAGACAAAAGGGATGAGAATGTATAAGCCATGGTAAGAATTTAGGATTTTAAACAAAAGAGGAACATTATCTAATTTAGGTTTTAAAAAAATTACTCTGTATTAGTTAAAGAGAAAAAAATTTTAGATCATTCAGGTATGAGTAGCTTTCAGTCAGGGGCAGGGAGAGATCATGGAGAAACAGATAAATTCTAGATATATTTTGAAGATTTAGCAGGCAGATTTCACAATATACTATATTCAAGAAAGAATAGTTATAAAATTTTACCCTATGTAGACACACTGATAGTGTCATTTCTTGAGATAGTAGGGGATTTATAGGCAGAAAAATTGGTCATCAATTTTTTCCTTTTAGATTTGTAATAATTTAAAAGTTGGCTAATATAATATAGTATTTCAAAAGACCAGACTTTACTTGTGTTAGACAAAAAGAGGAAGAAGGAGGAGGAGGAGGAGGAGGAGGAGGGAGAAAAGGAGGAGGGGCAGGAGAGAGGGAGAGGAGGAAGGGGGGGCAAGGTGTTATTATAGCTGGAACACAATAAAGCTCATAAAGGAGAAGTACTGTGTAGATCAGAATCTGAAGATTACATAGCAAAGAGAAATAAAAATAAAAATAAATGATCAGGGTTTAGAAGGCTGGGGTGAACAGTCTGAGCTCATTTACTAGCTGATAGTTAAAATGTAAAACAATTGATTTGAGCTGAGTATCTTAGTATTCATCACATTATGCAGTATTCTGTGTTTTGCTTTCCCACTAGAGCAGCAATTACCTTATATTTTATTCATGTTTGTACTACCACTGGCTAGCATGGTGATTGGCACATGCTCAGCACTCATTAATTGTTTGTAGGAGTAAATTGAAAAAAACATGGCTCGTTCCCAAACAGGAACATAATTGAGATGATGGGCTCCCTGGGTGCAACCACTCACGCATACAGAGGATGTAGTATTGCTGAGAAGACCCTAGATAATTGCCTATGCATGACAAAGAGAGGTCAGTCGCACCCTCTTCTCACACCCTGAGAGCAAGTCAGTATCTGAGACTTACTTTTCCCCAAAGAAAGAGCTGACGGCAGCATGTCAGTGTTTCTCTTTTCTTACACTTAATTTGCTAAACTTCAAGTTACACTGAGCACTTGTCTATTTGAAAAAAAAAAAAAAAAGAAACACTGCTTCTCACTCCTGTACTGATACATCTATCTGTCCTATAATTCACTTCAAATTCAGAGGAGGAATGTGTCTGTATTGAAACATTTGTATAGCATTGATTGCTCCCCATGTGACTACTCCAGCAACAACTGAAACCACATTCAGGGGGAAAATAATCTCTGTAGCTCTTCTTGTGTGGGATGACACCCTAGCGAGATGGACAAATAGCCCAAAATGCATCTGTACTTTCCTTTGAGACTTGTCTTTTCAACAAGAGTTTATTTACCATACCTCCTGCTTGCCTTTCGTGAGTAATGGGTCTTGAAAATTGAACAAACTCTATCTTTTCCACTTGAAAACACAATTTCTTTTTATTACAGTAAAACTACCTCGTTAAAGTTTTTAAAGATGTGAGAATAAAAGTCATTTTAAGTTGGCATATCCTGTTCAAAATTTGATAATAGTAAATTAAAGTAAACGTGTATGACACCATTCTTTTCTTTCAGTCTCTCAGCCTCCAGTTTGATTTTTGCCATGCTACCAAAGACCCCTGTGCAATGCTGGAGATTATGAAAATCATAATTTGCTAGGTAACAAAAAGCCACCCAGGTGAAATCCTCGCTTGAAAAGATTTTCATATTACTAGACTTTCCTAAGCATGTTTCATACTTTGATAGCTGTAGCCCAGAGAAGGACTCTCAATACTTCCTGAGGCAACCAGTGCTTCACTGAAAGGTGATACACAGTTGATGCTTAGTAAATGAGAATGTGTTCACCAATGAGAAGAGGCATTTTAAGAAAGAAAAGCAGTATGCTAAAGGGAACACCTGAGTGCAGTGCTGTTACTCACTTGGAAGAAAGACCTGGAGGAAAAGTAGCAAAAGGCCAGGAGCTAGGTGCAGAATGGACAGCTTAAATAGGATTTGGGGCCGAACTATGCCATCATCCCACTGGAGCAGTAAGGAAGATGAACTGACTTAGATCTCAAGTTCAGACAAAATTCATTACCATATTCATAATGAGGTGGGACAAAGAGACAGGACAATCAAGAGACTGAAATGGTTCTGGAGGCTTAAGAATTAGAAGCGCTACAGTTAAGGAGAAAGTATGGAGGGCAAAGTGAGGGAGGCAAGAAAGTGAATGATCTTTCCTAGGGGCCATTAACCCAAAATAGAAAATGGATGAGATGCTGGCTGAGGTTGAATGCCAACACGGAAGAACAGTCTAGAAATCTTGCATTTATGGAGCCTGTGGTTTGAGCTTGAGTTCCACACTTAACATCTTGACACAGAAAAGAAGGTAGATGCCACAGGTGTGAGTGCAGTTAAGATACAACAGAGGCAAGAGCCACGTGGAATGAAACAAAAACAAGGTTGAAATTAGGCTCACAGCACACAGTTTGGTCCCTCTACACTAATCTAAGAGATATGAGCCACATATCTCAGAAATATCAAAGATATATTCTTTGCCTTGAAACATTAAAATAATATTTTCTCCTGCATCAGACCAACAAAATAGCATGTTACCTGGAGGTCATACATAATACCATCTATCAAAGGAGCTCAACTCTCTGAAGTCTTAGAGAGTGGTTTCTAGAGGAAATAGAAAATCCAGTTTCTCCCCTTTTTTATGACTACCCATAGGAACTGGCATCACTATAAAATTCTGTGTAATCTTTGAAAAACCCCTCTGGAAAACTAACACATGTGTAAAATAAGCTAAGATCTTGTCAAATCAGGTCTTATCTGGCTCCATTCAAGATGGAAATCAGTCTTTCTGACCTCTAAAAAATGACTTATTTGCTTTCTCCTCCAAGGGATGCTCACTGTAATTCTATACTTTCAAACGTTAGAAAATTTTAACATTCAAGGATCTTTAGAGATGGAAAAGAAAGATCCCAGGGCCTCATGCTAGCTCCTGACTAGCGAAGACCCTGCCTTCTTCTGCTCCTGTGTTATCTTGTGATCAGACCTCCAACGTGTCCCCCAACCCCCGCTTACCCATAATCCAGTACACACTTCATGGTCTTTAAAAGTTTATTTTCAAAAAATGATTTTTTCATTTTGTTTTAAATTAGTCACTCTGGGTTTTGTCTCCTCTTCTGTACTGTACCAAGCCATAGTTTACATTTCATATGCTTTATTTCTTTTCTGTTTCTAGTATTTACATGAGTCAGATCTCAAGGACAATTAAGGAAATGATTCCCACAAATAGTCATTGGTAATTTTCGACATCAGCTAGAGGGAATAACAGAATAGATATCTAGGCTAACTGAACTCTGTCAAGTTTGACAATGGCAAATAACAATAAATACAGTGAAGGCAAGAAAGCCAGATGGTGTCTTTTGCTTCTTTTGCTAACAGTTTCTGATGTTACTGATCCTGAGAAAATTTATAATTTCTCTATGATGTTATTGAATCCTTCCCAGCTATTAAGAAATGTATTCATTCAAGAAAGTTCATTTTTCCCATGAAAGAGGAGTATGAGCACAATGATGTTCTTTTTGTGGAGCTATTATTTTCTTAATTGTTGCTAGGATTTGAAAACAGTGCAGTGTGTAATAAATGTATGCCAGGTTTATGTTATTTTTAAAGAGGAATAAAAATTAATAATGTAAGGTCATGTAGTTCTAAGACATCTGGTTTAAGAGAAAGATAATCTTGACCTAGAACAATAAAGAAATACATAAAATCAGAAATATTGGCACAATTACAACTTCTTAGATGGTTAATGCCCTCTTCCTGTAAAGACACAGTAGAATATAGCTCTGATGTTGCTTGTCATTCCTAATAATGTGAAGAAAGGTGTTGATAGGCATCTTTAAAACAATGAGACTTGTTGTAATTCTGTATCTGTGCTATCAACATGCACTAGTACACTGTGAAAAAAAATCGCTCATATCCTGTTCCATTTTATTTAAGTAATACAGGCTTTGATCACAGACTATGATGATCTGACAGTCTGTTGGTCACAGGGTTTACTGGAGATGTATCAAGTTTACATTTCTCAAAGCCAAACACTGAGGCTTTGGGGACTTATGCCAAATACTCCTCATTTAATATCCCACTTATTCTTATATATGCTGACATTTTAGGGTAACAAGAATTCACATGAAACAGTAGAAAGCTCCCAGGTTTGGGTAAATTATTACATATCCGATGAATAATTTGATATGATCTGCCAAACCTAAGATAATAAAATTATTCCTATTATATATAACATAATTTTAATATAGATTTTATGTTAATAATAAACACCTAGAATGCTTATCTGATGCCAAGTACTCCATTAATTAGCAATGAATTAATAATGAATTAATAATCTATTGCTATAGCATCTTATGAAGTATTATGTCTATTCTTACGATGAGAGAAAAGGACCAGGGATGTAGCTCAGTGGCACAGCACCTCCCTGGCAAGCACATGGTCATGAGTTTGATCCCTAGCACCAAACAAACAAGCAAATAAATAGATAAATGAGAAAAAAAGGCACAGAGAAATAGAATAAAATGTCCAAAGTCACACCAGTAGTAGGTGGCATAGCTAACTGTCATTTCACATAATCTTGCTCCCAAAATTTCACTTAACTACTAGGTTATATTGTGTCTTTAAATGTCTTTATTATAAATTGATATGTTTAGAGAGTCTAGTGATAGGAGAATTCTCCTAACACATTGTTAGTAGAAAAATTTGGGGAGGAGTCAGAGAGACAGAGTGAAACACAGATTGGAGACAGAGAGATTTCAGGAGTCACACCTCAAGAGTTTAACCTGACTGATTTTAATTAAACACAGAGATGGTTCAGTCCATAAGAAAGTGAGCTAAATGACATGTGTCCCTGAAAAATGCTCTATGACTAACAAAATAGTTGAAAAGGCACGCTGTGTTGGCAAAACAGATTCTCTGTGCCATAACTTGTGAGATAACCTAGAAATAAATAAGTAACATGACACAACATTCTGTCATTCTGATAACTTAGTGACTATGTTAAAACAAATGATGCATAGCTCATATTTGGTTTAAAGCTTCTTGGAAACACTAACCAAGATAAGGTATAGATAGAATTTTGGGGGAACTGAGAAAATGCTTGTTTAAAATTATTGTGCCATGTCAGAGATAGAGGAAGACTAATGCAAATAATGTTCCCAAATTGACATATGATAAAGTGACTCTTGATAAGAATGTTTTAGAGTATCACTGTCGATGGTGATATGTGGAAAAGTGTCACCACAGATGAGAAATAAAGCCTAGACCAGAGTAAGTAGAATATGGAATATCAAAGGAGTCTATAAACAGAGAATGATTAAACTTTTTAGTGTAAAAGATCTGTATCAGTATAGGCCTTAAACAAATTAAGACAGCAATTGTTTATAGGATATTTGAGTTATTAGTGATAGGGAAATAAGCCACATAAGTTGTTCTGAAACACAGACCAAAGAGAGAAAATGGGTTCGAGGTATGGCACAGGTCAACTTGACAATGCGTTGTGAACAGCTTAGTATGAGCCTCAAAGCTGACAGACCATAAGAATAACTGGAATAGAGACAGTAATGGAAAGAAGCAACCTGAGTCATAAGAAAATGAGTCAGCTGTAGATCTGCTATCTTGAGACTCCAGCAGACACCCAGCAAGTGGTAGAAAATGCAAAACTAAAATAAGTGGGAAGCACCAGTTGGAAATGTAGGTTGAGTGTCATCAGCGTCATCAGGTTACAGTTAAAGCCTGATGTCCAGGACTGCGAGAGAGAGGATGGAGAAGACACACTGCTAGGGGTGCAGTCATAAGGACTCAATATATTTCCCTGCAAGACCAGAAGGATGGATCTGTGACTGTGTCAGGAAAATGGGATGATACATGTGGTCACAGGGCAGCCAGAACGTAGCAGAGCTTCTACGTGTTAATCGCTGGAGATAAATAACATCTAAACAATAATAAACTAAACATTTGACCTCATTCATGCAGTCACAGGATGCCACACAAATGGTTTACAGATTGGTCAAAACTTTTTTATTCTTGTGATGAGAATGATTTGAAAAATGGGAACATTTTTTCCTGGATGTTTCTAATTCTTCCTCTTATATTTAGAAAGCAGTTTTTTTAATGTTCCACTTCTCTGGCTTAGAATAACTTCCTGAGTGTGGGATATTCACACCCAGAATAGCTGCCTAGAAAACAGGTGCCCTGAAAGGGATTTAAAGCTTTCCCTGCATTCATCACCTGAAGATAATAGTGATTTTTTTTCTCTTGTAGTGACTCGGTCCTGTGGGCACCTGTCCGATGAGGTGCTGTTGGGAAGTCTTGTTTGTTCTCCTGCTGCACCTGATCAACGTGCACACATGCATGCACTCAGCAAGCCCAAATTAATCCTGTGATCAAAATTAACTTAGGAAGAATGAAATATAACTTGCAATAAACCAGGACGAAGTTGTATTCTTCACTGAAGAATTTGAGTACCAGAGAGTATACCAATTAACCATTTTAAAATTCACATAACAACATGCTATTTTATTTTTACTAGACTACAGGAAAGTAAAATAGTTATTCATTATCTTTCCTGATGATTACAAAATTAAATCCACAACCACAATGTTAACCAACATAAAACAAGAATGCAGACAATTTCAGCAATTGATACAAAGGGACACTAACGTCTTAAAAATGTACCAGCAAAATGTGTCCAATTATACATTGACACATTAACGACATAAGATGGATTTATTCCACAAATGCGTAAGAAGTTGGTCGAATCGATGAATTTTGTGAGATTTAATCTTCACATTTGATACTCACATTAAATATTCACTTTTACAGTCCAAAGATAGCATTCTCATTTTCTCTATTCATCTGAAATTAGAAAAGTCATTCCTTCTGTTTATTTGTAGAGAATACTTAGAGAATTATTCAGACATACTAGATACTCCTAGTGACCTTAACTATAAGAATTTACACACAATATAAATACCTGGAAAATAGCAACTTCATTGTCCATCACTGCTGCCGACTCCAAGTTAGATAAAATTAATTACATATTAAGAAAACTGCTAAATCATATCAGTAAACAATCCTACCAAATTTGTGGTCACAGTACCTGGAAAACTATGAAGCTTTGCTTTAAGAAAATAAACAGAAACACTTATTTAAATAAAAGTAGCATTTATCTGGGCAAGTATATGGATACAAATGTTGTCAAAGTATGAATTCTAAATTTAGACATTTAATGACCTTCACCGATGTGCCATTGGAGTATTTTTGAGAACCCAACCACATGATTCTAAAGTTCATCAGGAATAAGAAAAGTAGAAAATAGGTACAATTAAGTAGAATTAATTTTTACTGTAGGGAAAATTATTACTTTCGTAAAAGAACAAAGCTAAGCCGTTTCAAGCTGTTAACAATGCTAACCTCCTGAAGAGAAGATTTACCCCTTTCAGTGAAGGGGTTCATATTCTTTCTGTATATTTTTACTGGGTCATTTTTTATTTTTTTCTGACTACATATTTCAGTGAAAATTATTACATCAACTAAAATAAGCATCTGGGAAAATTTATGCTCAATATACAAATTTGTAATATCATTAATATACAAAGACTCACTGTAGATAAGTAATAGTACTAAACTTATTCCAGTAAAATTTTATGAATGTTATCAAATAAATAACTGAAGAAATAAAAGCCCAATATTAGTAATAAAAGTTAAATACTTTGTGATACTATTTTTGTGGCTGAAAATGTAATGCAGTACTTAGGACTGTCAAAGGCACAGGAGTGACACCCTTCCATACTCCTCTGATGGGAAAGTAAATGATCACATATAAATCTATGACTCTGACATCACTGTGCGTTTTTATTTTGCATGTCATATATTTGTGAAGTTTGTTGTTTATTATATCACATATTAATTCGGTAGTCATAAAAATGAAGTTTGTTTGGTTTTCATTTTTTGAGACATTATATGGTTCAAGCTGGCTTTGATCTCACTGTGTAGATGAGGCTGCCCTAGAACTCATGGCAGTTCTCCTGCCTCAGCCTCCCAAGTGCTGAGATTATGAGCATGCACCACCATGCCTGGCTTTAAAATGTATTTTAAATGATGACCTGTGAATTTAGCAAGTTAGGATTTTAAAATATAGTATTCCTTAAAAATACTGTTTTTCTGAATTGAACTATGAGTGGCATAGACTGCTATTCCTCTCCCAGTAAGTAACTGTTATGACAAAGAGTTGCTGACAGGAAAATAAACACTTTCACCATACAGGGAAGCCAGGTGGAAGGTATAGTAATAACTATAATGATACTTCAAATAGTTAAATATTGAACAATACCATATGCAGACTGCAGCATTAAGCAGAGGTTTTAATATGTTTATTCTTCAAACCACGTACAATACATAGGACCCATTTCCACCATAATCTGAGCGTTGAAGAATTTAAGTAAATGGCTGGAAAAGCAGTGGAACCCGGAGTTTGGATACTCAGACCTTTATTTTAAAGCTACATCATTTGTTTCCCATGTTTCCAGAGAGATTATGTAAAATGCTCGATTTAAACTTTTCTCAACTTGGCTGCAAATGCAAATAATGACACTTGGCAATGTTGTGAATCCAGACGACATCACCTAAGTGTAAATACTTTGAATAGCAAGTTCTATAAATACAAAATATCTCAGATGACGAAGCTTCATTTACATACTTACAGGTTCTTCTCTGACAAGCATTTTTTTTCTTAAATTTTCCACTTATTTTTGCCCTACTTCATTAAAAACCCTCTGGTATTTGTGGGAGTGACCCTGCTCTTCCGTGGACTCAGCACTGAAGCTATGTTCATATGTTATGTCTAGTGATTTATTACAGACTAACCTATTAGTGTGGCCTCTTAGATATTCATTTGCACCCAGAGTCTGTCTTTCTGCATACGACTACATGCAGCAAAGGATGAGTACGGATCGATAGCAAGTTTTATGTAATAAACTACTGCAAAAAAACCATAGATGAGATATGAAAAAAATTAAATGACCAAAGATGTAATGGATACTTAACAAATAAGCACTTTTTTTAGCACCTTGGACAAATTTTGGTTGAATTACATTACACTGGTGATATCTCATTTCACCCATTTTCAGTTGGGTTTTCCTGTTGACTTCCATTGTATGTCATCAGAAAGTGACTAAAATTTTAAGTCTTTTTTCATGGTTTGTTTTTTTTTTTTTAATGTATGGACAGAAATTGAAAATCCTGCCATGAGTATAGAGTTCCTCACAAGAAGTACCTAGACATAGACAGAATTTTCCCAATGAGGAGAAAAAGTGAGGTCACCCCAGTACTTTCCCTTGGCTTTTTGCTGTGATAAATCACAGGAAGAAACAAAAATAATTTGAAAAAAAAATGAAAGTTTTGCAGTTCTACTGTAACCTATAAATAGGAATCCCCGAAATATTTCCCTAGAGTAATTATTGTATTGAATTTAAATTTTATTTTCTAAAGAATAGATAATCTGATTTGTTTACATTATGACAAACACAAGAAATCTAGTAAATATTTTATTGCATTATACATTTTATTAATGGCATATTTATAGTTTCATCCCAAAGCTGTTTGTTGATGTCAGAAGCTTGTATCTTCACCACATCACTGATTAATAAGTGCATTTTTACTATTTTAAACCTTAGTGACTCATGTAACAATTCAGTTTAGCAATATATTTTTAAAAAAATTCTCAGCTAGGGACGGGGATTTAGCTCAGTGGTTCCAGTGCCTGTTTTGCAAGCGCAAGGGCCTGGGTTTGATCCCCAGTAACCACATACAATACTGGGTGTAGAGACTCACACCTAGCAGCAATCAGTACAACATATCACAATGCCAGGCCTGGTGGCTCACACCTGTAATCCCAGCACTCGGGAGGCAGAGGCAGGAGGATTGCTGTGATGTGAGTTTGAGGCTGAGCTCAGGGCCAGCCTGAACTACAAAGCGAGACCCTGTCTCAAAAAAAAAAAAAAAATCTCAGCTAATTGAAATAAAACTTTAAATAAAGACATACAGGCTGCTGGCAAAATAAAAAGTAGGTGGAAAAAAGGGCAAAGAAAAAATTTAAATGTGCTACACACATGTATCAATTCCGTACATTGGATGCAGTCATTACGTTCTTACTGTAATTGTGTATTAGTAAAACTCAGAGAGAGAGAACATGTAGAATCATACAGCAAAATGTGCTTAGTCTTGGGTCTTAGGAAATTAAACATGACAGCCAACATTTGAGCTCTTACCAAGTGCCACATGAGATGGTTGGTTACATATTACGTATTATACAGAAATATTACATATTAATTTTTTAATGTTCACAATAATCTTATGATTCAGGTACCATGGACTGTCTTTCTTTTTTAATAGTAGTGGTTTGCAATTCATAATAAATACATACATCCTAAGGAACCGGTACATACACATGGAGTGATAAGACTTCTTGCTTCCCCTTTTCCTCAAGTCCTCATCTTCCTTCACTTCTGATAATTATAAATGTTTTACCTGAGAAAGGGCCACAGTAGTGCCCTGCAGTCACACTACACACTGGTCTGACTCTAGGCAATGTTTCTCACTGCCCATCTCCACTGTGGGTAACTTTGAGTTTATTCATTTTTTAAAATATTCACCCTTTCATATGGAGCGATGAAACCTAAAGACTATTCCAAATCGAACCACCCTGAATATAGAACACAAGCAATATTAGCTCCATACAAGGAAGGTCTTTATGTGTCTCTGTGATCGCGTGTGGTACTAGTGGGGCTAGAAACAGGGAGCAAAGAACAGAAAACTGAGGGTCCTTAGAGCAGCGTGAGAATCAGTGGGCCGTTTTTATGCTACGAGTACCGTTCTAGCATGCTCTTCTCCCCTCCCAACTCGACAGTTTCTTACCCTTTCTAATACTCCTGCTTTCCCTTAAATTTCTCTTTTCCTCCACTTAGGGAATAGTTTTTTCCTTCAGGACTTGCTCAGATGTCACCCCCCGCCCCGGAAGCCTTTCCAGCCCCATAGTCTCATCGAGCCCCTCCTCTTCTTCCTCCTGAGGCCCTGCTGCCCCTGTGACCACTATGTTTAATATGCTCGTGTATTATGCTTCTCTGTGGGGGCCTCTTCCCTGCTGGGACAATACAGTTCAATTCATCTTGATATAGCAAGCAATTGTCATCATCATGATAAATTATAATACTTGTGAAAATAGAAGATGATCACAATGCCTGCTACAGATTTGACACTCAAGTATTTCAAAGATGGACAAAAATACTTCAAACTTTCACACAGTTTGCAATACATCTTCTCTGGTGTTAGCTCATTTGATGTTCATGGTAAGGCACCTATGGGAAGTGTCATGTTCTCACTGTAAATAACAGCAAACCCAAGACACAGAAAAAGTGAAGAAAATTATCCAAGGTCAGAAATATCTCAACAAAAATTCCTAAGACTCGGTTCAGGTCTTTGATCTCTGTGCTTCCTGCTATCTCTCACACAACTCAGATAAGGAAGTAGTCTTCTAGCAAAGTACAAATTCAGCAAATTTCACGCTCTAAAAAATTTTACTGTGCTAAAGTGATTCTGTTCCACTGAAAGGTTTAACTGTACTTTTCAAGTTAACTACTTACTATAGACCAGAGTGGTAGTAAATAATAGATATGATCATTGCCCTTGAGAGGATTTAATATTTAGTAGGAAGGATCAGAGAAAAGCACGATCTTTAACATGAGGAAGGAAATCATGCAGTAATAGACCTGTTCACTGAACAAGTCTTTATTAAATAACTAATCCATATGCCAAACTTGGTGTAATATATCAGGCCTATATACTAATGTGGAGAATGTGGATTCTTTTTCTCTCTAAAAAAAAGAGTGACATCCAAGAATTGATTAAAAGCAAACTTATCAAAGTGATAGAGCCCAAAAGTTGAATTGCTGCTTAACTTTTAGAGGCAAGGGTAAGGATAGTTATTTTGAGGAAACAAGATACACTGGACAAGTACAACAACACAGACACATGTGGGGAGAGAGAGCCCATTTAATTAAAGTGATAATGGGGGAAAATGACTGATGGGAAGTTTGATGTTAAGAACCTTACAGGTCAGGGTAGGACTTCGTTTATCCTTTGATAATCAATGGGGAGCCACTGAGAGTTTGAGTAGGAGATTGACATTATTAGCAGTGGGAGTTGTATAGATCAACCTATGCAGAGAAAGCAAAGGGTTGTCAAAAACTCAACGCAAGTATGCTCTTCAGGTTTACAAAGGTAAGAATGATGAGCTAGCATCATTTAATTATACCATTATATTACAGAAAATATTTAGGTGATCTAAAATAAACATAGTTTCAGGTTTATTCCTTAAAATAGATGAGACAAATTTAAGAGAGTCCCTGCTGATGAGTTTTCATACTAAACAAAATGCCTATTAAGGTGAGAGATTGCAACTTAAACAGTTAAATTAGATTTGTTATTTCTTGGAACTAAAATCCCATTGGTAATTGTAGAGAACATCTTTTGCAGATTTAAAAAGAAGAATAAGAACATGAAGCCCACAGCAATTTTTCATAGTTATTACAGGTGACATCTAAACTGGCAGAGTGCACAAAGGGAAAGGCATATAAATTAAACAAATAAAAGAGTTTCATTAGACTCATCCACAAGCACCAATGAAAGTACATAAAGAGATGAACTTTTCCGGAGTAGCAATCACTGAATGAATAAGCCTAGATCGCTAGCCACTCCAAAAGATGTTCCTCAAGAATTCACTTCTGACTGCTGTTTTCAAAGAAAAACCATTTTAGAATATTGGGTTCATTCACACTTAAGTTAATGAAAATATTTCCTGTATAATGTGCCATTTTATATTATGTCAATGCTATATTCTACTAATTATAGCGATTAGGATTCCTGAATACCCTGGAAGATCAACTTCAACAGTTTAACTTGATATTTTTATCTAATATAATAGGAAAATTCTTCCATGGTGGTTACCATTGAGTCTGGCTTTTAAAAGACACTGAATAGTTTTCTTATGACCCATGTTTTGTTCTAAAGAGACACAGTTTACATCAGTATTGTATTAGTTGCCAAAATAAACCTCTGGATTATAAATTCTATGATATGGTCTATAAAGAAGAAGTCATATTGTCAGTTAAATTTTGAAAATTCAATACTATTCTCTATTGGAAATACATACTGCATATTACATATTAAAGTCTGATATGTCCTGCCTAGAAAAATAAAACTTATTTAGTGTTATTGAACAGAAATCATTGCAGACTTCTTTGGTCATGTAACCCATTTATTTTCTTCAATATATATATATTAAAAGTGACTTTGAAAAATATTGCCAGAGATCAAAGAAAGCAGACTGACATACTAGGAAATGTAAGAATTAAATAAAATTTTTATTCACCTCTAACCCCACTTCTCAAACTATGATCCTGGCCTGAGTCAACTCACTGAGAACTAACATTTAATATATTTATGGATTTCTGTACATTTTTTAAAGTTACTTTTGTTCATTATTATGTTTTTACCTTCCTTGCCAGGAATTAGTATATGTGTGTGTAATGATCACATTTAATGATATATCTTGATTCTAATTTTTTCCTTTTCCCCTGCCCTCTCCTCAGCCCCTCCACCACACACTGTACATAAACTTTCCTTTTATCTTCAAATTTTTCAACCCCTTCTTTGCTTTCCCCTCCCCCAAGTTCCCCTTCCTCCTTGAATATTTTCACCCTATTTAACAATATCTATTATATGTTTTGAACCTCATCTACACTTTCAATTTCTCACATTAGAGAAATGATATATTATTTACATTTGTGTCCTATTTATTTCACTTATAAGTATGGCTTCAATGCATATCCATTTAACTATAAATGTCTCTAATTTATCATTCTTTATGGCTGAGTACTACTCCATTTATTTTTATTTTTTAAAAAATAAAACATCTTTATCCAGTCTTTGGTTGATGGGCATTTGGGCTGTTTCTATGATGAATTATTAAAAAGTGTGCTGCTATAAACATGGATGCACATATGTCAGTGTGGTATGATGCTTTTAATTATTTTGTGCATATACCCAACAGAGAAATAGGCCAAATGAGATCTCTAATCCTGGTTTGTTTTTAGAAATCTTCAAACTGATTTCAACAGTGGCTTCACCAGTCTTCATTCCCATGAGCAGTAGAGAAGGGTTCCTTTCTCCCCACAGCCTCACAGCATTGCTGATTTCTTGATAGCAGCCAGTCCTTGTGGAATGAGAAAAATTCTCAATGTTATTTTCTTCAGCATCTCTCAAATGCACAGTGATGTTGAATTTTTTCATATGTTTCTTCACTATTTTAAATTCTTTATCTGAAAAATGTCTCTTTATTACAGATGCCCATTTTTGACCTGGTCTTTAAATATAGAAGGTCTCAGTTTTTAAGTTTTTATATATCCTAGATAGTAGTTCTTTGTCTGAGGAATAGCTGGTAAAATTTTCTCCAACATTGTAGGTGGTCTTTTTGCTCTGTCATCGATTTCTCTTACTGTGCAAAAGCTTTTTAATAAGATGAGATCCCAGTTGTTGATTCTTTCTGCTAGTCCTCATGCTGCTGAGGTTTTGTTTATAAAGTCTTTTTCTATGCCAATGTCTTCAAGAGTTCTACCGTATCTATCTTCCATGCAAATTTAGTCTTTCTGCTTTAATATTTATATCTTTCATCCATATCTATTTAAGTTTAGTGCATAGTGAAAATGTAAGTCTAGTTTTAATCTTTGGTGGATTGAAACCCAGTTTTTCCAGCACAACTTATTAAAAAGGCTATCATTCCTCCATTGAAGGTATTTGGCTCTTTTATCAAAGATATGGCTTAGTATGTCTGGAAATGTTTCTGCATCTTCTAATCTATTCCATTGGTCCTTGGGTCTGTTTCTTTACCAGTACCATGCTGTTTTTATCACAGTGGCTTTGTAGTAGTTTCAAGTTGGAGACTGTGATACCCTGCCATGTTTCGGTTGCCTAGAATTGCTTGTGCTACTCTTGGTCTCTTGTGGTTCCAGACGAATTTTTGGATTACTTTCTGTAGTTCTGTGAAATATATTGCTGTGATTTGAATTGAGATTGCATTGACTGTATGTAGCAATTTTTGATGGAGGGCCATTCTCATCATATTGGTTCTTCCTACCCAGGAACAAGGGGTGTCTTTCGATTTTCTGATACCCTCTTCAACCTCTTTTTTCAGAATGCTATAGTTTTCAAAGTAGAGGTCTTTCATTTCCTTCATTGCATGCACTCCTAGGTATTTCATTTTTGGGATGCAATCACAACCTGACTCCTTCAAGTACATTCACAAAATATCAGTTTTGTTAGGATATTGCTCACTGGGCCTGTCTGGAACTTTTGCTTCTTGTCTAAATGCTGATTTGAACAGAATGTCCAATAGATTTTAAAATCAATATGTATTTCAGGTATAGGTTAAATTACATGTAATACATATTTAATAAAATTAAATCTGTGCATTATTCTTTCAACTTCAAAAAACATCAAATTGTCAACACTACAGTAGAGTGAAATTTTAAATGTTAGAAAATAAAAGGCTGGAATACATTAGTTTATGTAGTGACTCTACATTTTAAAAGGGGAACAGTTACTGGATGGTCTGGACCATTTATCTTCCTGACCAGACCTTTCTCTTTTCTCTTTAGAGTAGAAAATGGTGCAATTATTCTGTTACGCCTCATAAAATAGTAAATTACCTCCAATTACTGTAAATTCATCGTAGCAGTAAAATGCTTGTATAGAACAACATACTCCCCATGGTCATCTTAAAATGTACTACAATATCATAAAATTATAACTCTGAAAGGACTTTCAAAAACATGTCTAGCTCATTTTGTTTGCCTCTAGGCAGGAGTGAGTTGCAAATGATTCCAGAAATATAATTAAAAAGAAGAGTCAACAATTATTCTTGTTAGCTTCAAGGTTCAATTACACTTCTATACTGAGTATGTTTACCCATCTTGTATACATATTTAATATTTCTTTATTTTCCCATTTGGATAAACTCACCAAAATTTATATCCTATCATTTTACTACAAATCAATGATTTTGAGCAACAGATAAATTAATAACTAGATCTGTCATTAATGTTCCATGAACTTTTGAGAAACTCTCATTTCTTTATCTTCATATTTCTTTTTCATCTAAAAGACAGTGTTGAATAGACAAATTTTAACCACTTAAGATGAAATGGTAATTTTAACCACTAAGATGAAATATCAAAAATAAACTTTTTAAGAGCAGTGGAAAAATTTAACTTCTGCATAAGAACATTTCTGTCCATCAATACAATTGAATATTCCTCATTTTCTAAAACTGTAGTTATAAATTTTTGTCAGGAATCTTTGAGATGTCAAATATCTCCATAAAGCAGTCAGCTGTCCTTTTATTGTGAGCACACCAGCTGAGCCTCCTTCTAGAGCAGGCCCTGCCACAATTTAAGGCCGTAAAAGTGCTTCTAGGACAACCCTTGAGACATTATTTCATCAACCAAATATATATTAAGTTTTTATAAATATTTGTTCCTTCTCAATACTCTGAAAACTGCAAGGAGCAAAAGTAGAACTGAAAAGCATGGAAAACATCTTTGAAATTAGATCTCTTACATACCTGGATCTGATATTAAGAAGGTGGATGGCCTTGAAAAGGTCATTTATCTTCTATAAATTTCAGATATTTGTGATTAAGATGAAAATAATCACATCTGCCATAGGTTAGAGCAAGGATTAGGTGAGATAACTTGTGAAAACAAGTGGTCAAATAAATTGGCCCTCGGTCCACATTTAAAGTTACCACTGATTATGTTTTTATTGTTAATAGTATTACTATGTCCATGCTGGGAGTGCCCAAATATGGAGGCCCAAAAATGCTCAACAAAATTTGCTAGTACTGGTAACAATATTCACTAGGAGAAGTGATTGGGGTTTTACATTGGTTGGGATACACAGTATCCAAGATGAAATTTTGGAACTTCCATACCTAGGATTCACACAAAATCTCTGGCAAACTAATTCCTCTTATTTACATTTTGCTTTGTAAATGGGAAGATTATTGCTTGTGGTAGTCACATGGTAAGGCCAACATGTCTAGATCAGAATTGAAACCCAGGGTTCCTGAGTCCAAGGTCAATGTTTTATCACTTTATCAGTCTTGGCCTTCTGCCATTCGCAACAGCAATCCCTCTCATGTTCTGTCTCAGCCAATAAAACTTTTAGTCACTTCCTAGTTTCTGTATACGTGCACTTTATTACAGAAGAATTACTTGCTATATTCTGTGTTTTTTCTTCCAAAATGTAACCTCAGAAGGTCAATGAGGATTCCCTTACACCTTTGTGCTCCAAGATCTACATCCAAATCTGAGCTCTAGCGCTGATGGATCAGGTGGGGCGCAGGGCAGCCTGGTTTCTGTCTGGGCCCCTTTGAAATCCACAAGCAGCCTTGAAAGTGGAAAAACCTTCATGTAGGGATTGATGGATGGCAAAGTTTAAGGAGGGAGACAGGGTAGCAAATTTTAAGTCTTTTCTGTTCTGAACTAAAGATAAACTCTCGGCCTTAGCATTCTAGAAAAGATTAATCTCCCAGCAATATAAAGGACAAACTAGCATGAGCTGGAGGTCCCAATAAAATCATTCATAGGCCAATTAAATTCCCTCCTCACTCAATTTTACTACAATTACAATATAAAGGGCCTATTTATATCTCTGATGCCTTGATAGGCATTGAGAAATACAATGTTCTGAAGTGAGTTTTCCCTTTGCATTTCTCTGCTTTAATATAATGCAGTCATCATCTGTGTGGGCCCACAGTGCTCTGTGTTAAATTCACCAACTGCTGTTCTGCATGTTCCCTCAGCCAATTTATTTCAATTTCAGAAGGAGCAACCGACTCCACAGTGGATGGCTGCTGACTGCAGTTCCACACCATCACTCTTAGAGAGTAAACTCATATCAAGTAAAAAGCCTCCACATGTGAACATGGATACCATCAGTCCCCCATGGGCGGCAGCAGCCTCGGGCCTGGGAGACCCGGGCTCCTGCATCTGGGTTACAAAGCTGAGGACAGTCCACCTGCATAGGCACAGACTTTGTTTTATACAATTGCTTTAGAAAATTTAAAGGACAATTTCGGATCTTCAAACCTGTCATTGCAGGAGAAAGGGCTAGGATTTATGTATGATAGAGTGGTGACCAGCTATCAGAAATGTTGGTGTTTACTCTGATGTGAAATTATATAAATCTTAGAAGGACAGCATAAAATGCAGGATTTTCCAAGGTAAGGGATGAGAGCCTAAATGATCAGAAATTCCTCACAAATGGCTATCATCCAGTTAAAATAGCTGTATTTACCAAGTAAACTGGTTCTGAGGTGGACATACGGGTTAGAAAATGGATGGTGTGTAGCCAGCAGGGGTACCTCCTCATCCTTTTCCTCTGTGTTCTGCTTCCGTCAATTAATTTGATCTTTGTAGAAGTAATGTGCCAGTTACTTGACAAAATCCTTTATTCTTGGAATATACTACTATCCCATTGCCTTGCATTTGTGAATAGCATATTAGAATAAGTCATTTTGTCACTTAACATACATGTTTAGGAACTTTTTGTTAGATGCCATCATACATAAATTAAGACTATGATTTGAATATAGATGCTAGAGTTTCTAGAAATGTATGTACAGCAGATTGCTAGGATAGGTATTTTAAAATTAGGATTGTACACGATCATAGGGTCAAATATCTTTCAAATGTAATATAAAGAGAGATTTTCATGTAATTTGAATAAACTATCATTTTACTCAAGTCAATTATCAGGTACTAAGATTGGTGCACAAACTAATTGTACACTATGGTCTATTGGTAATAGTCAAATTAACTATTTCTACCCCATAGAAAATGGGCTAAACTACCTAAAAAGGCCCTCTTTGATATGGGTCATGTTTTCTTCTGTGAAACTTGTCCATCTTCAGTCTTCGACTCCCACTTCATTTTCCAGGCAGAACCTTATATTTTGCTTCTATCATATGTATTTCATAAGTCATAATTTCCTTCAGCCTAGCAGGTCCTTCTTATCTACATTCTCAGGTCTTCATTTTTTTTCTTTTAGCTCAAGAGTTGGTAAACATTACTTTCACTAAAAATCCTTTTCTGACCTAATCTTACAAGAAGAATAGAGGGTTTATGTTTTTGGAAGTTGCTAGCTGAGTCTCTAGGGAGTTCTTCTGACACTTTGGTGTGATAGCTTAGTGAACAAAAATGTATCTTTGCCAATGAACTTGGAAAAACCGGGGACTCATGGAAACAAAGAGAAACATGTCAAATGATTTTGGAAGATTCCTTTACTTTCTAAATTGATTCATAAGTTTTTTTTCCTAAACTAAGTTACTTAAATAGATTTATTCTCCCTTTGAGTAAGGACAGAAGCTAATTAGGCCTCCTCCAAGGCACAGATGGGGAAAAATATCTTCTGTGTTCTTCTTTACTTAATCCCAAATACAACCAGTTGTAGCGCAGACCCCAGCTGCCTCTTAAGGACCTGCCTGGAGCAACAGGATCCAGGAGACTGGACCAAGCTACCAAGCTCAAGATTCACATGCACAGGCTCCCCCAGAAGCAATGAATTCAGATCCCCAACCCCCTATTTTGTTCCATTACTTATGGGAAAGGTTTCCACAAAGAAACTGGCCTGTGCTCAGGGAACAAAAAATACCCAAGTCAGAACATTCTTATATGGCGATGTCAACTCAGTCAATTCAAGAGAATAAAGTACCTAAGTTATTTGCAACTATGAACAATACGAACTGCAAAATCTGCAAGAAAGGAGCAGCTTCATGATTCAGAAGTTTCTGCTTAGTCGTCGTTGTTTGGCACTCAGAGTTATCACATATACTGATTCACTGGTAAAACTGAACTCTCATGTCACACACAGTGTCTTCCACACACTCTTGTTGTGTTCCCCCAACATACCAGTGAATGGAATAGAAGCCTAAAAATGAAACCTATTCAGAAAGCATGTGCTGCCCAAAAAGTTAAATAATGCTTCTGTTATTAAATTCTAAGAGAATGTTTAAATTTTTTTTTCATCCTAATACATAGCTGGGAAGTAGTATAAACATCATCTGATCCAAAGTGCTTGTGTTTGCTCTTGAAAATCCAAAGGCTATAGCAGCTTAACTAACAATGGCACAGCCAGTGTCAGTCTCAATTATGTAGGTCCCTGACTTGAAGGCAGTTCCAGTGGACCCTGCAAAATTCTCTTTTTTCAAACAGTAATGATTTAGGAATGCAAGCCAGTATTCCAAGTGATGCTTCAAATCAGCAAAAGCCATGTATGTTTTGTCCCAAGAAGACCTTTCCAGAACTGAGAGCCTTGGTCTGGAATGTTACACTCACCTCCAGACTTAACATGCTCCATGGTTGGAGGCTTTGTTTTCCTAGAAATTACTCCCACCATGTCTGGTCCTTTCCTTTCTTCTGACAAACCACCTTCTTACTCAATAGCTTCCCACTGTCCATATCATGCCCTAGCTGATTCCCAGAATGTAGGAATTGAACTTAACTGGAAGGACACAACCCGGAGCCACTTCTCTCCTGAGCATCCCTGCTGTTTGTGTACGAGCATTATTAATCCAAGAAGCAGGTGGCTTCATCTACTGAAGGGGAAAGTTTGTATTACTTATTGAGCCCCTTCAACAGCAATTTTAAATAAGACATAGAGAAGGAGTTCAAGTAGCATCAAGTAGATCTAAAAAGCAAAGAAATACTGCTGGCCCCTTGCCGATCCTGTGACAGGGTTTTGTAATGAAGCATGACTTCTGCACATGTTCATCTTTTCCCCACTTGGGTTTCTGGGCCACACACTGTCACTTTCTCCCCCACCATCACCCACAAGCTACATGCATGCCCTTTCCATGTTCTATGTATGCCTCAGTGTTGGTAGAAGTCTGGGCCATGGACCTCTGATAAGCCATGAACCTGCTAACCAGCTGTCTGAGGTGCTATTAAAAGAGAAATAAAGGACGACTTCCAAAAATGTTTTTTGAAATTCAAATGGTATCTTTAATACCTCAAGGACAGTCTTTGTGTAAAGCAATAGAACCTTGTTATTTGTTTAAATACCACAAGAGTCTGTCAATATCTGAGTAACATATAATATAATTCAAGGCAACTAGAATTTACTGAGTTCTTCCCACATGGTATATGAAAGTCCTTCTCTCGGATAAAGGAGGGCTAAGAAAAGCTGCACTGAATCACACATTGATGAAATCTTCCTTTCTTGTTGTCTTCAGCACTTCTTAAAGTAGGTGTTTTTGCATTAATCATGTTTCCTGGTAGAATATATAAGATCCTTTAAATTTCAGGCCACGCTGTTTCCTTTTCTTCACACTTTCACTTCAGGAAATACTAGAACCTAGGGTTTTCACATGCTGTCCAGATCCTGTGTGTATATGGATGCTTATGTTTCCAGATATCTTTAATCTACTGAATAAAAACAATTGATGTAAAATAATTTACCAAAAATTGCTTTCTTATTAAGAGCAATAGAAGTCTTTCTTAGGAAATAATGTTGAATCATGTTGAAATGGATGATTAATAATGTTTAGTATTGTATACATGAAGCTGTTCAAGAAATAACAAACCCAGCTACATAGAGATACCATAATTGATAATTGATAGATGTAGTAGAACAGATGTATAATGCATGGGCAGGGAGCCAAAGGCAGGTATTCCCTCGGGCGCACAGGTAGATGGACAGACCTATGGGTGTGAGAAGAGTTACATAAGACAAAATGATGCATAGATGGAAGGAAGGAAAAATGGATGGACGAATGGAAGAAAGAAAGGATGGATGGATGGAAGGAAAGATGGATGGATGGAAGGAGGGATGATGGACAGAGATATCATAAGATGAATAATACGTGAAAAACATCACAATTTGATACTGAGATTGAATAAGGAAATATCTTTTTAATGGAAATAATATTTTTATGGCTATATATTTGCAATACATAATTAGTGTGTTTGGGGGAAATATAGACATAATATATTTTTCATTCAACCATTGATGGGTTTCTAAGCTACTTCCATAGCTTAGCTACAGCAAACTGTGAAACTATAAACATAAGTATGCATGTATCACTATTGTATGATAATTGTAACTGTTTCAAAAATATACCAAGGAGAGGTGTAGCTGGTCAAATAGAATTTTAATTTTTAAAGCACCGCTAGGTTGATTTCCACAGGGACTGCACCAGTTTGCATCCTCACCCACAGTGAGGAAGCATTCCTTTGTTCCCCGAACTGCCCACATTGGCTGCTCTTTGTGTTCTGGATGATAGCCATCCTACTGAGAGTAAGGTAAAATCTCAGAACTGTTTGATTTTTCATTAAAAGTCAAAGAGAGTCTGGACATTTTTAATGTGTTTGTCAGTCCCTTTTGCTTCTTTTGAGAAGTGTCTTTGCCCACTTTTTATTGTTTTGGAGGGGGTCTAATCTTTGAATGCTTTATATACTTTAGATATAAGGTATGCACCTTCATATGCCTTTATATACCTGTGTCTTCTATCTGAAGAGCACAGACAAAATATTTTGTCATTGTGTAAGTCATCTTAAACCTTCTCACTCTTTTTAATTAAGGCTGAAAACACCTTTTAAGCCTATGCATGCTTGTCAGACTACAGCATGGTGCACTTAAAATGCAAGAAAAACTTGGCACATTTTTCTAGATATTGTGTATTCCTCACATATTTGAGATCCTTTCTAACATGATCTTGGATGCTTTCCTAAAGCTTTATAAAATCATTGGTATACTCCAGGAGGGATTATAAAACTCACTGCCTTATCGCTATATTTAAGTATTTTAACCCTACCAAGTATGAGTGTCAAAAAGATTTAGAATTTGAGAGTGTGCCAGGAGGACAAAATGGCTGAGAATGTCGATGTTAAATGTTACATTTTAAGTCAGGAGACTTCTTGCCTCTTTTAGCTGCACACCAGAACCAGAAAGGGAGTGAGGGAATGTGTGATCTTTCATTTTGGGACCTTAAATGTAAATGTGTAAAGTTCCATTTCAGCCATAGTGATCTGGATGGAATATAAAGCTGCATCAGAGGTGATTCAGCATGAATATACTGCAAATATTTGCTGAGATATAGTACTTTCACAAATATGTGAAGACCTTTGCAAATGGCCGTATGGAACGAATTAAATATTTACCAAAAATCTGACATTTGTATGGTAAAAGTCTACAGATCTCTATCAGACACCCTTAGAAAGACAAGTGAACTTTTTTTCTTTATGCATAAAAAGATCCAAAATTTGCTAAGATTCAGCAGGAGTTCCAGAGTATACAGTCATGGCCACCAATGAAGAATATTTATGGTCATCTGGAATGGATTCAAATTCAGAAACTGAATTTGTTGCACAGTGACCTGGAACTGTGTATGTAATAAATGAGACATGTGTGAGAGTTTAGAGAGATGTTAAAAGAAATGCAAAAATATTAATTGAGCTGTATCAGGTTTTATTCTGGATAAATTGGAACTCAGAGTTACTCTAAGAATGACAGGTACTACCTGGCATCATTTAAAACTCTATCCCTTATATTGTCAAGTATCACTAAACTCTCTGAGATTGACCATCTTATTCCTCAAAGAGAGGAGGTGATTTTCAGTGCTTGTGTTATTATTTTTGCACATCTTGAGAGCATAGACAATAAATAACTTGTTCCCAGGTCATTTTAACAAGAACATTCTGTGTGTGTGTGTGTGTGTGTGTGTGTGTGTGTGTGTTGTATGCAGTACTGGGGATAGAATTTGGGCCCTTGTACTTGTCAGGCAGGCACAGTACCACTTGAGCTAAATCCCCAGCCTTCATCAAGAATATTCTTCTGTCAAGCAGATATTGGAAGCTACAGACTTGGAGCAAAGCTGAGGCGCATTTGATTTTATCTCATTAAAAAAGTCTCAGATTTCCTACCTATGGGATTTTCCAGTTCTAATCCTAACCAAGTATGGGTGCACCATCCATCTGCCCTGTGCCATTGCGCCTTCCTGGGATTTACAGTGTCAATGGAACTTGTGTGAATATAAAGCACATGATGCTGGCTGTGTTTCATTGATATTAAAGTCCTTGTTTATGACCCAAGAGTCTCATGTTTTCTAGCATCCCAGCCTTTATCACAGACTAATTTATCAGTTTATAAGTAGGACAAAATTTCCATCCTTTCATAGTTCTAAATACAGTTATAGGGCAAAGACAAAATAAATCAACATTACAACAAGAATGCCAATCCTTCTGAGTCCTAGAAAAGGTACTGCACAGGGGTCCAGAAATGGCCCAAAGTACAGAAGTGTGGCCCCTCCCCCTGCTACCTTTTCTAGAGAAGAATTTTTGCTTCCTTCTCTTTCTCAGTTTCCTCATCTGTAAGTTATCAGGGAAGGGAAGTGACCATTTAAGGTATTTCTAACTCTAAATTATTCGGACTTAGGATTCTTTCACTGCATCAGGTAATTCTATCTTTCATTGATTCCATAAGATTTATACATAGATAGCTACATATGATAACATAAAAATTAAAGAATTTTCAGAACTTGGAATTCCTTTAGAGATTACCTACTATAGATATACCTATAATTATGCTCTGATCAACCCTAAGATCCTTCCAAAAAATTTTGAGGACTTCAAAATACCTCAACTTTCAATAGTTCAAAAGGACTTCAAAATACCTCAACTTTTAACAAGAACATTCTGTGTGTGTGTGTGTGTGTGTGTGTGTGTGTGTGTTTTTATTAACTAGTTTTAAGTGTAACAGTATGTACATTCAAATGTCCTATAAGCCAAATGTTAATGTATATATTCACTGACCTTACAAAATGCAAATTTCATACAGTTCAACTTCCAAAATAAGCCTACATTCATGCAGCATTACTTTCTGCTATTTTTAGAATGAAGTTTTTGTTTTTGTTTTTGTTTTGGGGGTTTTTTGGGTTTTTTTTTTTTTTTTTTTTTTTTTTTTTTAGGTTTTTTGAGACAGGGTCTCTCTTTTGTGGTTCAGGCTGGCCCTGAGCACAGCCTCAAACTCACATCACAGCAATCCTCCTACCTCTGCCTCCCAAGTGCTGGGATTACAGGCGTGAGCCACCACGCCCGGCACTGTGGTATGTGGTACTGATTGCTGCTGGGTGTGAGTCTCCTCTCCCAGTAGTGTATGTGGTTACCGAAGATCGAACCTGGGTCCTTGTGCTTGCAAGACAGGTGCTGGAACCACTGAACTAAATGCCCAGCCCTAGAATGAAGATTTTTTAAAAAATATAACTTTGAAGTTCCTAATTTATTAACTAGAAACTTGAAATACTAATAGGAATATTAATAACACTAATATCAGAAATATAGAAATACATTTATATCTATTATTAAAATAGTTCTGTTTCAGTTATTATTCCTTTTGAGGCATGGTTTTCATTTTGATGCCTTTGTGTTCTTGTAATTAAATACTGCACTAATTTTGTTGTGGTTAATCAAACTCGCTCTTGTTACTATTAGAAATTGTTACTCACATCTTCATTATACACACTTTGTTCAGTATTTCTACCCCCAAGAATGAAGTGATGGACTAGAATTTGAAAGTAAAGAATCAGTATTGGAATGAGGTGTATAGAAAAGAAAACATCAAAGAAGAAATACAAGGCCAGGCATAGTGGCACCTGCCCTTGATTCTAGCCCTCAGAAAGCCTAGGAAGGAGGATCATAGTGAGTTCAAGACCAGTCTGCACTACAAAGTGAGACCCTGTCTCAAAACTCTCTCAAAAAAATAAAAGAAAAAAATACAGAACTAATGGCTAGTTCAAGTACAAAATACTAAATAAATAACTGCTCCTCTGCCTCAGGTGACAGGGAAAATAATGACAATTTCAATGGAAATACAAAAGTCAAGTGGAGTAGTCCATGGAGAAGGAAAAATAATGAGTACAAATTTTTAAAGTTTGAGTTTGAAGTAACGACAGGGCATTCTATATAAATCCCCAACAAATGGACTAGAATTCAGAACAAACTTAGCTAGAATTGATTTGGTAAACATCTGTGTCCATAGATTACAAGCTTCAGCACCAGAAATTATTTGTTCTTCCTGGATCGGAAAGCGTTGGCTATCCTGCAATTTTCTTCCATTCTTTCCAATAAAAGTCCATCTTTTGATTTCATGGCAACTCTGTAAATTGGCTGAAATCTCACACACTGTGTCATCTCAGTGTTCTAAGTTTTAAAACTGTGTTTTAAAACAACACGATGTATATGAGAACTGAATAATTATATTTTTCTTTATCTCAGAAATAAGGAAGAAGGAAAGAAATAATAAATTATTTTACTCAATCAATGTGAGTAGACATGTCTGCCTTACAAGAGAAAATAAAGACCTGACAATTACAGCATCATCAAAATGACTAGGTAAATGCTGAGGAACATTTTCCTGAGGTTGGAAGAATTGACTGAGCATTGATCAGAAGGTAAATGAAAATGTCCAGATAGCACACTCTGGTGATTGGTACCTAACAAGACTTGATTGTGGCTGCATGAAAGTAGGAAGTCAAACTTTCAAAGACATTGTCTGTGCTGGAATGTTCTAGAATGGTCCCTTACTTTACATTCAAAAATACTTTGAATACATGCATTTTGATACTCTGTCATATGCCTAAGGTGTATGTCCATTCGTCACATCTCAACAATTGTATTTCTTTATAAGTATGAAAATATTCAAAGTTTACATCAAATACTAATCAAGTATAACAAGAATTTAGCCCAGGCCAGGCATTTTGAGAAGCTTACAACACTGTAGAGGGAGCAGAACAACTGACCAGGACTGAGAGGTTGGAACAATAGGGAGATGTTGATTACAGGCTAAAACCTCGCAGGTAAAGATTACTATACTCTTACAGTAAATATATGTATTTTTTCTGTGACCATCATTAATATTATTTTATGAGCTTCAAACTTAATGAAAGTAGATCACAAATACTCTTACTATAAAAGAGTGGCAGGTATATCAGCCAATGAATATGTTAACTAACTCGATTATGGTAATCATTTCACAATGCATATTCATAATGTAATATTATTATATGTTAAATATATGAATTTTTATTTATCAATTATATCTCAATAAATATGGGAACAAAATAAACAAGGAATTGAACATGATAATAACCAAGGCATTTCTGAAGTATTATTTCATTATATTATAAAGGATCAGTTTCATAAATTCATTTAATCATCATTGGTACATAATAGCAAATGTGATACAGGCACATTATTATGGAAAAAGAATACAAAAAAGTTTTAAGGTACCTGGGAAGAAAATTTGGACTCACTTAAAGTAATTATTTCACATTTCATTCTGTGACATGAAATGAGCATTGCAAATATCCCACTGGTTAACATGAACATTTTCTCTCTGAAGGGAAATGGCACGTGGTAGAATGTCAGCTCATCCAACTCTGTGCCTTTACTTTTAGGGCCATTGAAGACATAGGTCACAATGATAAATGCATACTTATTTTCTTGACAGACATAGAAAGACTGATCTTCCAGTGCCCTTTCAAGGGGTTGAATTTCAGAACAAATACTGTCCTAAATAAAATGATTAAAATAAGTGGCTAATTAAAAGCTTCTGCTCTCTGAACTTGGGTAACAAATCAAAGTGGCAAGCTCTCACTTCAAATCATGTCACTCTGAAAACCACAGGGGAAGCTGGAGATGTGGCCTGAAAATTTCCTAAATATTGGAAAGCGAAATGTTGGATTAGGCTCATTTCCACTGAGACTGAAAAAAAATGTTTATGTTTAGAATAAATAGTGCTTTATTAGTTAAACATTTAAATAAAATATCACTTAATTTTCCACTATTACAAAAGCAAACATAATGTGGTAGTTAATAGACCTCCTATCTAAGTCTTTATAATTGCATTATCTTGATTAAAACTTGCACCAGTATAAAATGGTTGGTATTTTATATTGTTTTACAAAGGGAACAAAAATGGTAAGGAGAAGCTAAATGTTTTCTGAAGTCCATCTGCTCACAAGAACTAAAGCTGAGGTTACAACCCCAGCACACAGACTCCAACGCCATCCTTTTACCTTAACAGTCTTGACTAGCAATAAAATCTGGTACCACATGTGAATATACTTGGTCAAATGGAACCCAGTCACAAAAAGACTTCTGCAATTTTTTTCATGTAGTTTACTATCATAATACTGTCACCTATAGTTTATAATAATATGCAATAAAACTGATTTTCTTCTACAGTTTCAATTCTGCAAGTATTAGTTGGAGAACAGAGAAAAGTACAAACTATTTCACTAGTTTGTTTTTGAAACATGGATAGTTATATGTATAGTTCAGATATTTGTTCCAGGATACTATTTATTTGCTTCCACAAGCATAAAAAATAATGAGTTTGGTGTACCAGTATTCAATAGACTTATGTTTCATATACGGGACTGGGAACTATTTGGACTCTGAATTTTATACACATTAGCTCACTAATATAAGTGTCCAATAAAGTAGCTACCATTGTGCACAATTATACAAGAGCAATATTGAGTAGAGAGACTAAGTAACCCTCTCACATAATAAATGAACAGGGAAAATCTGTTTCCACAGCCAGGGTTCTATGCCTTTGAACAACATTGCTTTATGCCCATCACATTGCTGACTCCAAGATACCTGTGAAACTACTAAAAATTTAAAAAGTTGTTTAAAGAAGTTTTAAGTCTGTGTCACTTTTGGTTTGACTTCGTAAACATGATAATGCATGATCTTTTATTTCAGTGAATGGAAATTCACTTTGACTGTGGATCCATAATTGTTTCTTTACATATCTACAGTCACAATCGTCCTTTCTGAGCATTGCTGACCTTCCCCAGCACTGATATTTATGAATATGCTCCTGCTTTGGCATCAACTGTTGATATTTCTTTGTTTCCCATTTCCCCACACAATCTCTTTGGTGTCATATTGTTAGCAGATATTTATTCCACTTCCACAAGCAGTCATGCATAAAAATATGATCATAGATATTTATGTCCTTCCTCGAGCCCCACACATACTGATTTAACCATCACGTCATTCATAGATATTTATTTTTCCATGACAAGAAGAGCAACATAAATAATTAATATTGATTTCCCTGATCTTGCCTGTAACCCATATAGCTTTCACTAGTACTGATTGATAGAGAAATACTTTATCTCTGAAGCTCTCTGACATTTAAATATTTAACTTCCATTTCATAGCTCACAAAATATTAGCATGGTAGACAAAAAGAACTGCTAAAAAAACCCCAGCAATTTAAACTGAGGACTTGGGAAATCAACTGAAAACAGCAGAGTGTCATGAAAGATTTAGAAAAGATACCAGCAGAAACTTACATTCTGGGCATCAAATTTATATTTAACCCTCAATAAAAGAAGAATGAATGATACTACTATTTAATAAAACCAAATTATATTTTACTGCGTTTCTCCAGTACACTGACAACCTTAGCTCGTAGCCTCTTTATGTTCACTCCTTAGTCTCATAGTTTATAAACAGATCACTCCCACTTCTCTCTTCCCCACCGTCCCCATATTTGGGGCAAATTATTTCATCTTCTGTAACTTTCTTTTCTTCATGAGAAAAATGTAAAATTCATCCAGGGTATTAAGGAAGAATAGACCCACATATTCTGTGTGCATTTATGTATAGAATAATTTCATATTTTGGGTATTTACATATTAAAACAATTTCATAATTTCAGTACCTGAAATATATGTGGTAGGTCTTCAATAATCACTCTATCCATCCTTTCTGTTCTTTTCTATTTATTTGTATCACATGTTTCTGTACACTTCCAGTTAAAAGTATTATATTCTGCAAGGCTTTTAGCTATCATGAATCCAGGGTAAGGCAGGTGAAGTATAAAATTTAAGAGGAGCAGGAGATCTCAGAACAGAGATCGAACTCAGAACCTTGTGTTTGCCAGGCAGGCCCCATGCCACTGAGTCACATCCCAGGCAATATTTTTATATTTCCATCCTAAATTCTATCATGCACAAAAGTCTCAGAATACTAAAGGTAGAGTCAATAGGACTTGTTTTTTCCTTCATTTCAGGGTCTAATATGTCATGCTTTCTCTCACTAGAATCTTCTACACACGTTTCCCCGCTCTAGCCTCAGCCCAGAAACACAACTGAGAGGTCTGTGTTCTTGGCCTCCTGCACAGGGAGCACGCAGCCTTCTTCTCTCTCAGTCTGAGGGTGAAAGGATCAAAGTTCAAACTAAGGCAGGCTGAACTGAGAGCCGGAGACTGCTAAAGTAAGAGCAGGACAGTGGAGAGAGTGCTTAAGACCTAGGAATGTGAGAGCTTCAGTTTAAACTTGGTTATAAAGGTTATAAAGGCATAAATCATCTCTTTTAATTTCCTCACCCAAGAATGACTTTTAGCATGACATTTCATGAATGCTGTGTTTCCATATTGACTTGGGGAGGCACAAAAGCATTTCTTGTTCCTCTCAGGCTTATGAATATTATGGAATATAACATTTATTTTGATTTCAGTCAAATTTGGGAAGTCACCCTGAAGATTATGACTTACATAAGTGGACCTTATGAATAGGCAGTATAAAACTGATTTTAATATTGCTCTTCAACAAATGAGGATTATATTCTCTCCTTATAATACTGTGTTATGTTGCACCTATTTTCTTTTTTTTTAGACAGGGTCTCGCTTTTTGTGGTTCAGGCTGGTCCTGAGCTCAGCCTCCAACTCACATCACAGCAATCCTCCTGCCTGTGCCTCCCAAGTGCTGGGATTACAGGCATGAGCCACCACACCCGGCACTGTGGTATGTGGTACTGGTTGCTGCTGGGCGTGAGTCTCTACGCCCAGTATGGTATGTGGTTACCGGGGAATCGAACCCGGGCCTTTGCACTTGCAAGACACACACCGGAACCACTGAGCTAACTCCCTGGCCCCTGTTGCACCTATTTTCAAATACTTAAAGAAACTTCTACAGGTACCAAATCACAACCGAAGCTAGAGTGTTTGACCCTACTTAGTTTTAGTTCTCTCTGAGATAAAACACACTGCCCTTTTTGGTTTACTCCAGGGAAAAGAAATGTGTTACCTACGACCAGGGAGCCAAGTGAATGAAATATTCAAGCCATGTAACAATGTTTACATGACAATACGTCTTATACTACTGTTACCAAACTGTGTTGTGCACAACCATGCAAATCTACAATGTATACAACCTTTTAGATGGGTCCTAGATGAACAGGAAAAGATATATGAGTGGACAGAAAAATTTCTGACTTATTTAACAAGCTCACTGAAGTTAATGGAGATTCCCCCTGGAGCAGACAGGCACTATATGGCTTTTCTCTTGGCACTGAGTTCCAGGGGCGGGGGTACACATGCCAGAGTCATGTCAATGAGGAAAAGCCGTGCTAGTTTTCAGCATATAGTCAAATACTTGCTATGCCAGTCCTCCATAACAGGTGTATACGATACTATTCCAGAGGAATTTAGGCTAAGAACCTATGTGCATTCATTAAAAGAGTACTTATACACTTCAGATTCAACAAATCCTATAAAATCTGTGTAAGATAATCCATATCTTCTTACAGTAAAGAAAATAGACTGAGGTTTCCCTTTACATTGTATCTGCCTCTGTAATTCTGGTATCTATAAAAGCTACTTTCTAACAGAACACTTTAGTACAGATTTAGTTCATTTTTACCCAGTGACTTTTAATATATAGTTTAGTCTGAACAAAATAACAAATAGACTGTTTAAAATCTACTGGGCCGGGGAGTTAGCTCAGTGGTTCCGGCACCTGCCTTGCAAGCACCAGGACTGGGTTTCAATCCGAGGTAACCACATACCATACTGGGTGTGGAGACTCATGCCCAGCAGCAGCAATCAGTACCACATACCACAGTGCCAGGCGTGGTGCCTCACACCTGTAATCCCAGCACTTGGGAGGCAGAGGCAGGAGGATTGCTGTGATGTGAGTTGGAGGCTGAGCTCAGGGCCAGCCTGAACTACAAAGCAAGACCCTGTCTCAAAAAAAAAAAAAAAAAAGATCTACAAAGAAAGAAATGGGTTTGAACCCAGATCCCCTGGTGCACATTGCCATGCAGAGCTCTACAGATTGCCTGCATCAAAGCAATCTGGAGTAGTCATCAGATGCAGAAAGTCAGGGCATCTGCCTAGATTTCCAGCTAAATTGTTCCTTTTAGGGACAGGATCAGGGATTATTCATCCAAGGTCTTAGCTTAACCTTGTGCATGCTGAAGTGTGCAGATCATTGCTTTCACATTAGGCTCCACACTACTTCCACTGAAGTTTCAAATTCTGGTTGTGATAAGGACAGAGGTATGTGGGTTACATGTTGCCAGCACCACTAGGACAGTTTCTTTTTGCTTCTCTTTTTTTAAAAAAATCCTATCATTAAATGACATTACTGTAATCTAGTCACTATGCCAACCTGAGCCCAGCCTGCCTCCACCAGCATGAACTGGCAGTCAGGATACACTGTTAAAGGAGTAAATTCCCAAAGTGTTTCTCAAGAGAAATGTAAGCCAGCTTCTCTCCTTTTGCTGTCTGTCTTGAATTTTGTTAAAACAAAACTATTTTTATCAGTGGAAATAAGCATTCATGCCATCTGTTCCCTTGCAGATATCAAAGTTCTATATTGTTTTTCATTGAGCAACAAATATTTATTTCACCCTTCCATATGATGTTTATTCATCTTCATTTCTCTCTATTCCAATTTTATCTAATCAGATTCAACCTATTACATTTATGTATTACTATTTGTGCTTCATTTTATACTTATTTGGGCTTAAAGAATTTTATATTTTAATATCTGAGGACACTGGATGCTTTCATTTTCAAAGATATATTCCTTTGGAAATGTACAGTAATATACATTTGCATCTTTGCTATTTCTTGTCTATTGTTACCCAAGCATATGAGATATGACACATTGGATGTAGAAAATAGACTGTTTAAAATAAGCTGTTCATTTTGCTTTCTTCTGTTTCCACTGTGGTGGTTACATAGATTAGCATACTTGAAACTCATGAGAAATGTATTCTAATTAAATAAGCCTATATTTCATAGTCCAAAGCAACAAAAACTAATATTTTTCAAACACTGTCAGTGAGAAAAGAAGAGACTGAATAACTGAGGCAGAGGATGAACACAGCCAGGTAAGTGATGACTGACTGGAAGATCAGATGTTATGTTTTAAAAACAAATTGCTTTTGAGAAATATTATACTTCCCACAATTAAGTTGGGTCCAGGTTATGATATTCATCGCTTCTTATGCTCTCATCATCTTCTCGTGCCTTATTGAGTCATATTTTCTAAGGAGCTTCATGGGGCCATAAGAACACATTGCATCAGGATGCATAATTCATTCAATTAAACAGTGTGTGTCACTCACTGACTTGGTTGCTTTCTTCAGGGTGCTCCCTGAGTGCATCCAGACCCAGGCTGGTGAGCAGCTGTTTGAGATGCAGGATTAACACACTGTGTCTCAGGGAATGTCCTTGAATGTGCTCGGGTAGCTATCTGATGTGAGCCATGAGCAGGATTGCTGAGAATCAGTGAGGAAATAGGTCCTGGTCAGAGTGCAGTAGTGCTGAGTGGCCATGGCTGCTTCGCTCTCAGGAAAGCGGCTCAGGAAATGTTGGGGATCGCTGTTGAATGATTCAGTGCAGACAGCGCGAGCCAGGGTTGCACCTGGGGACTCACAGTTGGCTCACCTTACAGCACACCTGTGCAGCATTGCAAAGCAGGGTCCTGTGTCTCCAGGTAAGAATCTCATCTTCACTCCTAAGGCTCTAAAGTTACCATTGAGAAATTATGGAGAAGTAAAACTATGACCTTTTTTGGCTAAAATTTCAAAGTTTACATTATTTATCTTTTGTAGGGGTTGAATATATATAATTTCTGGAAGAGATTAAAGAATAGAAATAAAGACAGGGTTGCCTGGGGTAAATAAACTGAAATTTTAACCAGGAAAAAAAAGAGAAAACAAACCTGTATGAGGACCTATCATGAGAAACTTAACAATATGACTTTTTATTAATCACACACACCAGGAAACACTTCCTTAATAAGATAAATGGAATGGAATATAACCATTTGTCAAAACGCTTGCCAGTAGGGAAAAAATTAATCAATCAAATGCAAACATTAGTAAAATGAAAAGAAATAAGAAACTCTAAGCATACTACAGTTTCCTTTGAACTTTCATTTGTCTTTTGAGAAGTAGAATAAAATGGCTGTCACTGCTTTTAATCACTTGAGAACCAGACTTCCGTTCAGGCTTCTATCATTTATTGTTAGATATACTTGTGTACGAGCCCACAACTCAGCACTGAATCAGAGTGTAGTTTATTTATGGGATTTGTTCCAGCTGTGGAATGCTTAAAGGGTTATCACTTTTGCCTACAGAAAACTAAAATAAGCATAGTAGGGATATATTGCTATGCCTCAAGTGCATTTTAAAACAGGAATCCAAGTGCAAAATGTCCTTTCACAAGAGAGACAGACACAAGAAAACTTCAAACCCTTCATTGTCTTTGTGCAACCTTGTGGGACTATCATTTTGAGAAAACCTTACATTTTAAAAAGATGAATTATTGGGTATAGAGGGTGATACACAGTTCCCACTAATGATACTCCAAAAATGAATTCTTAAGCACAAATCCTGTTAAGATTCTTTCATGTTGCTAGGAGCAATTGTTACCATAGGAACAATGATACTAGTAAGCATCACTTATATGCGCACATAACACCTAGTCTGAAAAGTAATCTAATTAAAATGCCTGTTAAATTATAGACTGTTGTCTTTTGCAGCATTTTCCTGTGTCTAATACGATTTACTACGTCCTATTTCAGGCGAGCTTATGTGCATTTTCCCACTGGTACTTTTCATCAATTTATGTCCTCATCCGCTTTGTTACAGTAAAGTTTTGTCTTTCCTCAGCATGTCAGAAGAAAGCTTGGATTTTCTGAGCAGGCTGTCATCATTTTGTGGGGAACACTGAGTCATAGTAGTGGTGGGGTGCACAGCCCTGACGGGACTGCCTCGATCTGCGGCAGAAGACAAAGGAACACCAGCCCTGCTGTAGGTCTGAATCACACTTCTGCCACAACCCACTAGTTTTATCTTAAATATTATCTTTAAAATCCCAAAACAGAGCAAGCAGCCATCCTCAAATTTCATAAAACTTACTTGTCCAGTTTTCCCTAAAAATTACATTCTCTGATCGAAATAAAAAGAGTTCAGTTCAAGGAAACAGCCCCCTAATATTCCCCCTCAACAAATAGTTAATAAGATAACATTATAGAGACACGTGGTACAGACCCAGCATTCTCATGCTCATTCAGATGCCAGATCTCTCTAGAAACCAAAAGATAGACGTCTGAGTTGAGGATATAAAGTGTTAATATATCGGGAAAACAAGCTGGACTGAGTATCCCCACACTGTGAGGGCAGGTTGGCGCCACGCTGGTGGATTTCCGGAAGAGCCGGGGTCTGGAGTCAGAGAGGGGCCCAGGAAGACAAAGCACGGCACACTTGACCGCAATAGGCTTCGCTAAGAGCCCATCCATCATCACCTCCCTGGCTTCTCATTCTCTCCAAAATGAGCTCATTTATTTTACTGTACATCAAATTACTCTTCGATTCCTATCAATAAAGTATGCTATCACTTACGGGAGCTATGTAGCATATTGGCAGGCTACCAAATTTCTTTCTCCTGAATCCCGAAAGCAGACAGGAAAAGCAGAGTCAATCACACTTGCTAGCAGGGATGAGAGATCCAGTTTTTTTCCACAGAAGGAACAGAGCCATGGACCCGAGGCGACATTTCCTCAGTGAGACACTTCCTTTGTCCCGTTCCTTCAGGAAGGTACACAAAGGAGTGCGAGAAGCAGGCTACTGACCTTCTGTCTCAGGACCTCTTCCAAGAGCACCCACATCTTAGACACCCATGACACAGGCAGCACAATTCCTACGTCCAGATAGCAGAGCTGGACAGCACCAGGAGAGGATCGCAGTACTTACCTCCCACTGTTCTTTACACCCGACTCATACGGCTTAAGGCAATTTTGTTTCTCAAGAGTTATCCGTGGGCCAACCTTCCCGTGAGCTTTCATTTTAAAGTAGCAATAGCTGTTCTACTTTTTAGGCAATAATTAGCCTTTTACTCATCTGCACCACTGGAATAAGAACACTTTCATCACACTGAGCTATAGCCTTAAGGAACTTAGTAAATTCTGAGTCTTGCCAATATTCCCCACCACATTAAGGGCTTGGTTCCATAGGAATCAATAGTATCCTAGACTGATCTTGCCCTGGACAATTTGTTTTCCTAACACACATTATAGAGCAAGAACAATTCTCTAAGCCTCCTTTTCTATACATAGAAAAGGATGAACATGACCTTACTCCACAGGATTGGAGTATTAATGAGGATTAGCTAATAAGGGCATATAAAGGTACATAGTAGAGTATCTGGAATATACTAACTCTTAAATAAATTATAATTTCTACCATTACATCATCCACAAAACTGTTTATGAAGGCAACTGGACTAATAGATCCCTAAATCTGGTCAGTCTTACTTAGGTTTGCTTTCAAATTTACTTCTTGCGGTGGTTGTCATTCATAGAACATTTTCACTGAAATCAAGATTAACTTTTTTCAGGTTAGCATTTTCAGAATTTGATGAAATAGATATGCTCATAGAGCAAACAAATGTATAACTTAAAATAAAGTACTATAAGAAGAGAAGAAGAGAAAATTTGTTCTTGGTCATTTATGTAGTGCTATATAAAGAAATCATTAAGCCATAGAAACTAGAAGTGTGAAAAAAACTCACAAGTTGTTAATTTTGCTTGTCCAGACCTCATTTCTAATGTGCCAAGTTATGATGTTGTTCCTATTTCCTGTAAAAAAAAATTATATAGTTAGTAAGCCCAACCACTAAAGATGTCTTCAGATAGGCCAAATTTCATATTTTCACTGATTTTATTCTTCTCTTTTTAGTTGTAACCCATAGCACACCCATGCTGTGTAACATTGTCCCTCAGCTTTCTTTATGTTGGCTGACCAGTATTATGATTTCCTACAGATTTTCTGTTATTTATTTTTCTTGTTTCATGAAAGTACCAATTATACAGAAGTTACCCCTTCTGAATACTCATATCTGCTCCCAGTTACCCTCTTTCTCTATTCAGTTTCTTCTGTTAGCATTATCTGTCACAATTACTATGTCATGCGCCCTAGCATTGAACTCTATTGTCAGTTTCAAGTTTCCTTCGCAAACCTTCAATATCAACTTTCAGTTACATAAGATTATTAATAAATGCTATCATAAGCTAAATTGAATGGATATCATCTCCTCCATGCTCAGATAAGATCTTGTTCTTTTCCTTTACATAATCCATTAGAGAACTATATATGCAATTATTTGTTTGATGCTTGAAACTTCAGCTAAATTTTAAACTCTATGACCACTACTATATCTCTGTTTACTCACTATGATATATCTAGCCCAGTATTTGTCATTTAATACTTGGGTAATACAGTATTTATTGAAGAAATGAAGAAATGAATGAATCGATGGATAAAATTTTATTAGATCAGGCATTCATTCATTTTAAAAAATAAAATACTGCAATATTCCTTGTGTGGTTGTGGGTTACCTAGGAATATAAAGACAAACATCTCTTTTGTCCATTTTATATAAAGAATCATTAGTGATAAGGCCCCATTCTGCTCTTGACAATGATAATAGTTGGACACAAATCTATTTAGTCTCCTGCTGAGACGCTCACCTTTGGAACTCCAGTGTCCTAGTGGAAAGGACACAGTAGGGAACAGAAGTGCTAAAGCGAGTTCACTTTTATCTCAAGATTGGAAAATGTGGGTTTGGCACTAAAAGAAAACAAAACTCAGACTGATCTGATAATAACTCAAACAGAGGCGACTTAACTCCTGTATGAACCATTTTTGTTACACATTACTACAGCTGTGAGTATTCACAAGATGAAAAAATTGGCTGACATATTGATTTCAGTAATGTATCATTTTATCACAAAGAAAAGTTCTAAACATAAGAATAAACATACAGTATTTACTACATGATTTGTTGCATGTTCTATTTGATTTTATTGATAATGTCCAGATTGTATTTAATAAACTCAGCACTAAAAGCAGTTATTTTTTGGTATAATACCCAAGTCACTACTGGCTTATCTGTGCTGTGAATTTTTTGAAAATCTTGGCCCAGTATTTTTTTTAATTCACAAACTATTGATTTCAGACTGACTAAAATTTACCAAGACCTATCTGCTGATTTTTAATTTTTCTCATATGCTTTCCATGGTAAAAAATTCAGTTGTATTCTAGATGTGTAATACATATGCCTAATAAAACACCATTTTATAAATCTTTATAGCTTTGACTCACTTTCCTTTAAAATTATTTTAATGTTCTACAGAATATTAACATTTCCCAAGGAGTATGTTAGTGAACTTTGCCATGTTACTGTATATAAATTTTTAAATCATCTTTATAACTCATCAAAATTATTTATATAATCTTACCTTTATCTAGTTTTTAAAATGCCTTGAGACAGAAATATTTTCTGTATAGGAAGAACTATTTAATCATTCTAGACGTAAGCCACTCAATAGTTAGCATTATCTAACGTTTGTATGTGCTTACAATACACAAGAAGCTATCACCACGCTTCATTTTTTATGTATTACAATGTATTAATCACAGCAACAACCCAATGAAATTGGCATCATCGTCAGCCTTGTTCTGCAGATAAGTAAACAGACCACAAGACTTTAAGTAACTTCCACAGCATCACACCCTGATGCTTCAACCCCAAATAGTTAGGAGCAAGATCTCAAGCTTCAAATGGTTATGCTCTGCGCACTGTCTGCTTCTGTTTATATGCATTGGGCTATAGTTCCCACAAAACAAAGGAAAAATTTGTCCAAAGCAAAAAGCAAACAAGCCAAATGACAAAACAAAACCCACTTTGACTTCAAGGAGCTTTTCATAATGACAGAATATACACCCTTTTGCCCTAAACCCTCTCAGTCCTAAACATATTTCTATGAACAGGCAAGACACTGCTCTGTCCCCATATGCACAGTTTAAAACAAATTATACTTAAGTAAAAAGCAAGTTAATTCAATGCAAATTGACCTTTTTTTAAGGAACAGTCGTTGAAAAGAGCTGGAACTTTCAGGTGGCGCTTGTCAACTTGTATCAGGCCCTTTTTCTGAAGCATTCTCTCCTGTGATCTTCACTTTAAAGAAGAGATACTTGGGCTGAGGAAGGTTATCACCTTTTTGAAGATCAAAATTATCTTCCATAATTATGGAACTGTTAAAATTCAAACAAGTTCTGTCTCCAAGCTCACAATGTACCACACTACAATACAGAAACCATAACCCAAACTCCTAGTTTGAAAAGACAGGCGGATGAGCAAGTGTGAAATGCTAGTACAGGTGGGAAACTTCCCTTAGAAGACAGCAAAAGATACCAATGACTAAAAAATAATGTCCATACTTCAGCAGTTCTGAAAATAATAAACAATAAAATGTAGCCAGTTGAAATTAATGACAGAAGGGTGTTAGAACTAATCTGAGTTTTTAGGAAGAACAAATTATATGTGTCCACCAGGTAAAAGAAATAGAAATAACACATATATACTCCAAAAAGTAAATAAGTAAATCTCCAGAATGTAGATTTTATTTATAAAACATATTTTTTCAGTAATCACCAAAAATTACTGCATGAGCTGCCAGTTTACATTGCTTCCCTTTCCACCTCCAACTACTACTTATTCCTTGCTGTCATCTTCTTTATTCCAAAGTATGTGAAAACACAAGAGTTTTGCAAATATAGTTTTCATGATCTCTTAATTATATATGTTCATGAAAACTGAAAGATCTCCTACTTTAAGGTGTACAGCCTGTTATTTTTTTCAAAAATTTCACCAAGTTTTTAATACCTTTGTGAATTTTGAGAATGGAGTTCATTATAATGCTCACTGCAACAATTCCATCACAGTCTTGGAAGACTTCAAGTAGACTGCACAATGCTAAGCCACATTAGCAGACCTTACTCTTATGGCTCATACCACTAAGAAATGTATTATTTAACACATGTGATTCAAGGCCATATACTAATAATTTACTTCAACTATCTCACATGATACAAAGGAACTACACCCCCTGGGTTCATGAAAGTCTTTGAAATGATGCACAAGAATAAATAGCATATGTGAATGTTAGGAATTTTGAAGTTTTAATATTTGTAAAACAGGGTGACAACCAAACTTAGCTTGCCAAAATGTATTAGGGTTATGTTACTTGGGAAAGTGGCAGTAAGTTCTAGCAGAATCATATAATTGGCTTGAAATAGCAACTTTTGATGCCACATCTGGAGAAGAGAATAATATGAGGCACAACAGGTAGTAATTACAGAAGGAATTGTGATGTAACTTGAGTGGTAAACATTAATGGAAAAAAAAAAAAAAAGATTTCCAAGCAAATAAAATCTTAAGCATCAAAAAGACAAAAAGTTCAGGATAAATGGTTCATTTAGGCATGCAGTGCTGTGTGAGCAAAATTGGATTGCAATCATAGCCATTTCAAAAAATGAAAACATTAGGAGAAAAGAAAATTGGACAGAAATGGCATGGAAATTACAGTCTTTGATCCATTCTGAAGAACCTTTTTCTGAAGCATCATCGTGAGTGGGCGGCACCCTCCTTCCAGGCTCCTGTTAAAACCTTTATAAAAGCAGGGGGACCAGGAGATAGAAATGATGCATTTGGGCCACACAATGAAGGCATTTCTCAAGGGTGATCTTTTCTTTCTTTTTTTTTTTTCTTTAAAATGGTGCAAAATTAATTCCATTGCTAAACTGCCATCAGATTTTGAAACTGATACTTTCAATTTCAAGAGAAAGACCTTCTTGAATCATCTTTATCCTGTCCAGCTAAAGAATGATTAGCAGACATAAGCTTCATGGTAATAGAGCACAATTTTACAAAAATAAAGAGTATTTTAATGCTACTAGTTGTATATCAGTGACAGTCTTCAGGGGTCCAAGAATTATTCTTTGAAAAATAATGCATTTCTTGGAAGATAATCAGGCACTATGCTGTGAAAGAGATCCTTGGCTATTATAAACGATGCCTTACAGTTTCCAAAGACATGTGGTGTTAGATCTGTATTTGCAAAAACTTAAATTAATTCCTACAGCTTTGAAACAGTAATGATCACAGACTTGTTAAATCACTATTAAAAAGTCTGTAATTTGATTCTCAAACATTAATACTTGAAATTACCCCTTGGCTGTCTTTATTAAATACTGGTAATTAGTCATTTCAGAAGGTTTTCTGACCCATTTTGTTAAATCCAAGTTTTTAAAATTAGCTTTCCAATAATCATTTAAATTACCTCTTGTACATAAAATTATTTTTGGTTAGTATCTTAGGAGGAATGATATATTCTGATGTACAAAGGGAAACTTATTGGTATTTCAGTAAATTGCACCTTTATTCTTCTAAGAAAAATGTTTAAGTGTGATTTGCAAAGCCTGCAGCAAAATCTAGATTTATTTTCTTCTTTTATTTGCCTTCACCACATTCTGTTTGCATTAACATTTTCTGTTTGACCTTTTGAATTATAGACCCTTTCTAACCTCAAAGATGTTATTATGAAAGAAATTTGTACCTGTTTGTTTTACATCTTTAAGTGTATGTTGACTTTATCACTATTCAAACATATTACTGAAAAGGTAGCAATGTAAAGTTCAGATAAAGTAATAATTACTTTTTGTTTTTATCAATGATTTTTAATTCAACTACAAGTGAAGTTGATCTTCACTACAATTTATTAATTTGTAAATAATTTATTTGTGTAAAATGAATCAAGTGTACATACCTCTAAGGTTGTTATAATTTTTCTAAATTCTCTCCAATAATTTTCAGGGCTATAAAATTAAGTTTTAAACTTTTTTCTTAGATCCTTGCAACATACAATGCCTTTTTGAAATAACACAAATTCTTGCCCTTGCCTTAAAAACTCCATAATTTAATAGAAAAGACTGACAAGGAACAAATTTGAATTGAGTTGGGTGCTATAGAGGAGACAATGAAAGATCACCACCTGGGGGCTGTTAAATTGTGGTTTTTATCTTTCAACAATATACTGCCTTAGCAGTATTCTGAACTTCTCTGTTAAAATACTTCACATCCTAAATGGTCATTACCTTTCTCAAATCTATCTTTATCATACACCATGAACTCTGTGAGGGCTCTAAGTTTCTCTTCTACTTACCACAGTCTCTTCAGAGTTGGTATCATATCTAGCACATTAAAACCTTTATATGAACTTATCTAATCCAAAAACGAACCACAATAAATGAATGCTAGAATTTTCTGTATTTAACCTAGATCAGATCATTTTTTAGATTTTTGTTTTTAACTGATAATTGAATATGTTCACCATGTACAATGTAATACGTTGATTACTACACTTCATGGTGTGATTAAGTCAAACTGTTTGACCTCTCTAGTAATTCCCATACTTTTTTGTAGTAAAAGCATTTAAAATCTATTTTTAGCAATTTTAAAACTACAATATATTATTAATAACTACGGTCACCAGTGATGAACAGATAAACAATGAGGTATAAATACAAAGCAGTACTATTCAGCCTTTAAAAAGGAGATTCTGTCATTTGTTACAATATAGACAAACCTGGAAAACACTATCTTTAGAAAAATAAGCCAGACACAAAAATATAAATCCTGCATGATCCAACTTTTATGTGGAATCTAAAAACATAAAAGTGAAATAAAATTATGTTTACCAAAGCCTGTTGAGTAGGGACATTTGAGTAAGGAGGAGTCAAACAGTACAAAATTTCATTTAGAAAGGGGGTGGGGTATGTTTTTGAGATCTGAATGTATAATTAATAAGAAAGTGTGATAGTGAATAATCATGTAGGAGAACAATTTTTAAGCGAAAGCTATATTAAGTCACAAAGTCCAGATTAACAAAATAGGGGAGGGAACAAGAGATAAGATTTAACACAAGCAAAACTAAATGTTACAAAGAGCAAAGCAAGTAAAATCAACTACAGGTGACATGAAAGGCCCCGAGTACACCCAGAGAATAGTGAGGCAGAATGTGGGTGAAGATATTATTTTGCATTTTTATCTTAATACTTTTCCTCATTTCAAGAAAGTAAACTACCACTTGCTTAAGAGGATTTTCTGTCAAGGGACAAAAGGATAAAGAGAAGTCAATGACACTATATTCTTCTGAGTTTAAGCACTCTGAAGATGCGCAGAGATCAGGGAACTGAGCACAAGCAGAGGATGCTCTTTAGAATGAGAACTCAGGAAGAGAGACTTTGAGATAAGTGCAGAGAGCTAGTTCTTCCATACCTTAGGAAGATGGTGCTGGCTACTGCAGACCAAAAGCTAGTACCTTCAACAGACATCATGTTTATCCAGCATGGAATGGAGAAAGGGAACCACCGGGTAATAAGTCCACTGAGAAGCCCAATGCTGATGAAGAAACTAGGCATCGCAGGGCCATCCATGATGAGCAGATCAATTGCTGAGTGTTTGGAATAACCTTGAAATGATAAATTAAGACCAACTTTTACTACAATTTCCATTCTCACTTGCCATGAAAGATGATAGGAGTTTTAAGATGATTTAAGAAAATAACAAAATGAAGAATTTGGATTTGAATTTTGTCAGGTCATCTGGATTTGATGCTTCAGAGTCACGTGTGCTACCTACCCTAGAGAACTGATTGGAGACACTTTAGTAAAGACATTTATAAATAAAGTTCATAAGTTTTAAAGATGAAATTCTGAAGATGAAATGTAATGATTCCTAATCAGGAGAATTATAGGACTTCATAGAAAAAGAAAATATAGATGCTTTATTAAAAAAAGAAAATATAACTGGACAGCAGCATTATTAGTGGAAAGATGACCAGTATGTGTAAGAAGGTAGTCAAGACGTGAGCTGAATTTAAGATCATGAAAATAGGAAGGTGCTAATAATTTGAGAGAAACATAGGTGTTTCCTGAGTTCCTGCTTATTGGGAGTGGGAGGAAGGAAGATGTAATATTATCCTTTGTTCCAGAAGGATTTGAAGAAGGGAAGGACACTACTCAGAGAAATAAATAAATATACAGTCTACAAATGTATAGGCAGTACAGGGGCTGAAAAAAGGAATTCTGGGAGAAGTTTTGTAAGAGACTAAGAATAATTAGAAAAAATACCAAAAAATTAGAAAAGCAGTAGAAAGTGATGTCACAGGAGAAATTACAGAAATAATCTCCTAGTAGGAGAGATAGAGAGGTTAACTGTGTCAGATACCAGGAAAGGGAAAGCAAGTCAAATAATTTGAAAAAATTATTTTAAAAATAAAGTCTTGGGCACTGATGAAAAAAGAGTATTGTGATACAGGGAGAAGATATGGAAGGTACACATCAGTGATCAAGAAGGAAATTTAGGTAAAGTTGTTGATATGTTACAGAATTTGACCAGAACATATAAATACATAGAACTTCAGTGAGTTTTAGCAGTGAGGGTGTTGGCAGCAGAAAGGGGTGAAATATGAACAAGCATACCTTCTCTCTTGACAGAGAAGTGAAGGAAGTCGGTATCAGTATGGAATAAAAATGATTCTGAGTTTTGTAGTGCAGTTAGACATTGATTTAGAATGCAAATTGTCAAAGAAGTCATTCCCTGTTCTGCATATATTTCCATAGGAAAAAATAGATGAAAGATGATGTATCTATTCTATGAGATTATATGAAGAATAAATAATAATTAGCAATTCCTCATATAATTAATATTCCTCATGTAAACTAGTTATCTATCATATCTATTACACAAGAATTTCTGTAGTGCAATCTATTACATGAAGAATTACCTGCTGAAAGGGAAGAAAGTTTGGAAGGCTGAGAGCTTAAAAGGAAGCGTGGTAAATAGTTCTGGCCCTGGACCTGGATGTTAACGAAATTATTTAATTTCACATGCTTCTCCATTTCTGCCATCTGGAAAATGAAAATTTGAGACAGAAGTTTTGTTGCATGTAATCAATAGGATACTAATTACCCCAAATCTACCTGATTTCAAATTTGACAATGACCTTTGTCTTTAGATAATTTGCATCTAAACTGTGGCTGAGAAGATCCATTGAACATACTAAGAAAATCTTTCCTATTTCATTATTTAAGAGAAAAACAGAACTACAATTTTAATAGTTTAGTGGGCTACTCTAAGGTAATCTGCATTATAGAATGACTATGATTAAAAATTCAAATGATGAGCAATAGGGATGAATATAAAAAATAAAGAAAATCAAAGAAAAGGTATTTCATTTTATATACAAATTATCCTGCCATAGGAGAAGGCTGCAACAAATTTGATAAAAGTAGCAATTATTTTTACTGCTGTGGTATTATTTTTCAAGTGCTTTTTACTTTCTTGGACAAATAATACATAATAATCTTTCTGGCATAAAAATAACATTCAATTATCATAACTTCTTGGTAAATCTGCAAGTTTGGAGGTCTTTATTTAAAGTAACTCATTATGATCATGTTATTTCTCTTTCCATGTTTTTTCTACTCATGTGTTCACTTACACGTTTGAGATTCAGAAACAGAGTGAACGTTCTTCTGTTGGGATGGAAGAGCTACCATCTATCAACTCCTGTTACTGATGATATGGGCTCCACTTTAGAAATAGGGAAATTGATCTCAGAAATGCTAATCACTTAGGAAAGCCAAACAGATTTCAATTGGTGAGCCTCAGAGCTGTGCCACTGGTTTTATCAATTTCAAGTCCAGCAATGTCCTCACTATACAGCAGACTTGGACTACTTTCTGTTTCTCATTAGTGTAAATCTGGACTGAGAATCGTGAGCCTGTGTTAATACTGACCTGATTCATGATTAGGATTTCTATGATATGTCATAGGTGTGTTAAAATACTCATAGATAGGTTAAAGGGCCATTGAAAAGCTCTGAAGATTTTAGAAATTGTCCCCCAAAATCTTCATTGTTTTACATTAGTTAAATATTACATTAAAATATTAAATGCTTATTTATCACATTGTTCTAAGAACTGATCAGAATGTCTTCAATTCTCAGAACAACTGTGATCTAAGTATATTTTTTCTCCATCTTTAATAAATGAAAAAATATCTGAGGGACAAAGAGGTTAAATACCTTGATAAGGACACAGAAGTTGGGAGTTTGGTGACTGGTTTTCAGTCTGATTCCAGAATCTATGATCAGCATCACTGTCATGTAGAGATAAAGAGGAAAACAATCAGAACATTCTATCCACGGGCAACTTGCGTACTACCATCCGGCTCAAAGGAGGAAAATCTACATGAAAGAAATTATTTTAAAAATATTGGTGTTGGGCCGGGGATTTAGCTCAGTGCTTCCAGCACCTTTCTTGCAAGTGCTTGGACCCGGGTTCGATCCTCAGTAACCACATACAATACTGGGTGTGGAAACTCACACCCAGCAGCAATCAGTACCACATACTACAGTGCCGGGCATGGTGGCTCATGCCTGTAATCCCAGCACTGGGGAGGCAGAGGCAGGAGGATTGCTGTGATGTGAGTTTGAGGCTGAACTCAAGGCCAGCCTGAAATACAAAGCAAGACCCTGTCTCAAAAAAAAAAAAAAAAAAAATTGATGTTAGGCCACATGGAATTTAAAGCAAGACCACAGAGTGCCACGGATAGAATTTGAGGAAGGAAAAGTGAAGGCATGTAGTATGGTTACAGCCCAGAATGCACAAATATAATTCAGGAAGAAAAGCATATGGACTTGCCCTTGGAATCAATATGGTGAGCATGGCATGGTGAGAAAAGTGCTCCCACTTTGGAGACATAGTGTCTGCTTAGAGGTACTGAGTAACAAAAAACATTTAGGAAGAAACGTACAAAACAGCCAGGAAATTCTACCCTCATGTAGAACAGCCATCTGGTCAGAAACAACCATTTTATTCCTCTGAGCTCTTAAGCTCAGGATCTGATGGGTAAGAAAAAGTAAAAGTCAATGTTTGGCTAAATTTAGGTGCCAAATTTAGAAACTAAACATGTACCAAAATCAAGTCAAAGGACAAATGAAAGTACTCTGTTTTAAATAGGTGATATCTTGCAGAGGAACATTGTAAAGAACTGTATTCAATGCTATAAAGACTGAACAGATGAAAATAAAGTGAGAGATTGGAAAAGTGACATGAGAAAATCACTTTATTGAGGATATAATGAAATACCAGCATAGCTTGCCAAGAGGGATTATGTAGCTTCTATCTCTGAATATCAGACGTAATGCTGTTCTTCTTTACTAATTAAAAACTCAGAAAAGTTAGGGGCTAGATACAAAAACCCACAGCCACCTGAGATCATTGTCTCAGATGCACTAATAGTCAAAAAATACCTTTGCAACTCTCAGTTGCCATTGTCGTCTTTTAAAATAGAGTGAAAGATCTGGGCATCTAGACCCAGCTCTCTGAAAGACTGAAGCAGAAGAATTTCCACAAGTCCAGTTCAGCCAATTTAACAACCTAGCAAGACCTTGCCAAAAGATAGAGAGAGGAAAGGAGGGAGGGAGGGAGACAGAGACAGAAAGAGATAGAAAGAAGGAAGAAAAAAGTCTGTGGTATGGATCAGGTCTGGATGGTCTCCAAAGCTTCATATGGTCATGGGCTTGATCTAGAGTACGTGAAGCTGGAACTGATCCAGGAGGCAATGTCAGGCTGAAGGGACGAGGATCAGGGTGTGCGTGCTGCCTGCCCTAAGTAGCCTGAGTAATGTAAAAGGGCAGGGAGACACAGTTAAGTCTCTCTTTCTTGTTGCCTTTGCAGCCTTGTCTCTATCATCATGTTGTTTCTCCTCTGCAATGGCCATTTACTATCCCTGCCTTGAAACTTTCTGATTATGACTGAAACCTCTGTGAACTATAAACCGAATAAGCAACCCTCCCATTTAATTTTGGGTGCTGAATGTTTTGTCTCAACAACGAGAGAAGAGTAAGTGACACAGGCTGGAAAAGCAGCTCACTGTGATGACCCTAGGTTCAATCTTCAAATCTACAAAAAATAAAAAAGTAAAGGCTTTCTTTTCCTCTCAGCATCAAACCTTGCATGCACATGTTGTTTTTAAAAATCTCTGAATAATTTACTAGTGTCCTACATTCAAAGAGTGATGTCTGTAAATAACATAAAATAATTATAAATGTATTTACCAGGAAAGACAACCTATTAGAATAATGGCTCCACTAATGCATTCTTTTGCACAACTAGAAATATCTAGTTTAGCTTTTAAAATGTGCATTAAAATGGAAGCACTGGCAGACTTTGAATGGTAACTCCATTTCAGAATCTAAAAAGCTAGATGGAATCCTCTTATTGGCTTCTTGTCTCTTTGGACTCCTCTGCCTATCAGAGAATTTGAGTAGTGTACTTTTAAGGTGACCAGCTAGCACTAGGTGAGAATGTGCTAACGGTTATGTACTTTCATTGGATGCTTTGGTTGCATACTCAGCCATTGTTAAAAAGGTGAAAGAGATTATTAAATCATACGTTCAGTCTCCTACCAAACTTTCAAAAATACATATTAGAGTCCAGTCGAGTCGAGCATTTGGTCATTATCCACCTGCATCAAGTGTGTTCCATACATAACCTCACAATGAAAACAGTCTCCGCCAAACTATCTACTATAATTACTCTAACAAGTAGCAAAACTGAGACTTAACAGAATCTCTCAAAATAAAATAGCAGAATGCCAGGGCTAATCTAAGTAGGTCTGTCTGGCTGTAAAGCCCATGATCAGTGCACAGGGCCACTTGACCTCACTTTGACCACAGAAGCTCAATGGCTGCTCCCTGACACACGGTGCTTGTGTGGGCTGATTGTCCCTTTACTGTCGGAGGCTGTGCTTACCCTCCAGTATACAAAAAGATGCACACTATTCAGTTTATTTAACTCAATACATTTTAGAAAATGTAGTCAAACTCTAATACAACTCAAAGTTCATATCAGAATACTGAGGGACAGTAAAGAGCCCCATTTATCAGGCATTGCTACCAATTGTCACAAATTGGTGACTTCCAGGTCACCTTTCCTCTCATCAGCTCAGGAAGGAAGTATCCAAAGCTTCCTCTCCCAAATTGGTTCAGGCAAGAGAGAGAAACCGATCGAGGAAGAGGGGAAAAAGTAGAGCTTGGCGGAAGGATTTTGTCAGAACTAGATAGACAAGGAAGAGGAGCTTAGAAAGGATCTTTAGACTAAGCGTGAGTCTGGGTCACACAGCCCATCTCCTGTCACCTCTGCACCTTCAGTGCTCAAGACTCTGTCCTTTCCAATATCAGCAACCTTGTCCCACAAGATAAAGTGAATTGCTCACAGTGTACTGTAAGGGAACATTTGAGCAGTGACCTTTAAAAGCACAATATTCTGTAGCCACAGCTATCATTCACTGTTACACCGATGTGGCTGGCTGAAGTTTGGATACCAGGTTATACTCCTTGGACAATTAAAACCTGAGAAAGACAGAATGATATAAGGTGGATGTAGCTGCTTAAGAACCAACCCCAGTTTGTCACAATTTTAAGACCCTGTTTTTGTAATAAAAGGTGACAAGATATCTCTCACTTTAAAGGAAAATCTGAACATATTTCTCTATACATACAACCTTATTAAACAATATAACTATATGATCATATATGATGAATATGTACTTCCCTTCATTATTGGTTTAATTGCAATACTCAACCTGTAAACACTAAGAGTATGTTAGAAATGTATCAGAAACTAGACTGGGAGTTGAAAATATAAAGAGAAAGAAGACATTCTTCTCTACAGAGAAGACTTGATTTATTAATTGGGAAGAAAATAAGACATCACAAAAAGGCTATACATTTGTAATGTATGTGGATCCTTTATTTGTGATCCCTTATTTGTGATCCCTTCATTTCCTTTATATACTTTAGCATATTAGATGATTATTCTTCAAACAAAGTTTCCTGTAGTTTTTGTGTAGCATTCCTTGTATTTAGAGAAGATAAGGTACGAAGAGGTTAAGTGACTTACTATGTTCTCCAGCTGGGACTCAAACTCAGTCTGGCTCCAGAGTCTGGTTTCAACCATTAAGCCATAAAACACATAAAAATAAACAGTCACTTTCCCAAGGGGAAGCAGGAAGAACTTCTGAAAGATGATGTTAGAACTGAGCTCTAAAGGGTTGGTTGCATTTAGCCCCCCAAAAAATGTCTTTCAAAGTAAAACATGTAACACATACTGAGACTTGAGGGTCTAGTCAGAGCACTTGATAACATTTATTTAAATTGCATGGGAGAAATGAAAGAGGAAAGGAAATTATATGAGGACCATATTGAGAAGGGCTTACGAGTCTGTGCTAAGGAGCTTAGATCTTGATCCTGCAGATTATAGAGGAAGAAAAGTAAATAAAAAGAAGTTAATAGTGAGGAAGAGTAAAGACTGATAGATTCTGTCCAAATCACAAAAAAAGTAAATGAAAAATTAGACAGACTTAGAATTCTGCAGGCATTTCATATTGAGAATGTTGTTTTCTAATATTTTTCTGGGTAGTGACATATAAAGGAATAGAAAGTGAAGATAAAGAGAAAACATATGACAAAGGATGAGAAAGTGTTCAGAAAAGCATTAGCAAGTTTCATCAAAGGTAAGGCATCACTGAATTATGAGGTGCATAATTTAGAGGCACACAAAGAAAAATGCTCACAATTAGCACCATCTATCACAAATGCATTTCAATTTTGCAAATGTTAAAATGTAACAGAAAATGTACCTTAGAACTTAAGAATTACAGTTGATAATAATGAGCAAAAGTAAACTTAATCAGCAATCCCAGTCTGAGTAAATGAAGACATATTTGAAGAAATACATTTTACACATTACTAGAGAAACTGACAGTAAATGATAGTAGTGGTTGAGGGAAGAAATGATAATGGAGATAGATAGATAGATAGATAGATAGATAGATAGATAGATCTGGGTGTATATATACACACATTATGTGTGTATATGTGTATATACACATAATCCATATATCCATATATACATATCCATATATATGTGTGTGTATATATATCCATATATGTGTGTGTGTGTGTATCCATTATCCATATATGTTCTTTTGCTTAAGAGAACTAACCCATGTGTCAGTTGATCTGAGCCACTGAGCCTTTTCACTGTGCAGAATTGTCTTCTTGGGGACTCTGCAAGCTGTGGTGTCAATAACAACAGCAGCTCATGCCCTATTAGGGTTCTCCGAGTGGTGAGCACTGTGCCATGCACTTTTTTAAATCCTGACCTAACATCCCTAACAATATACTTTTAGAGAAGGATTTATTGTACACATTTAGCAGAGAAACTAAAGCATAAAGAATTTGAATAGCCCGACATGCTCAGAAATTGCCAGACTCAATTTTCCCAAAAGATCTATCTGCACTGCAAACTAATTTGTAACAGTTTCCTTTTTCCTAGGTGGGGCATCCAGCCCCATCTTTGATTTAGTCAAATATTTCACCAACTGAACAGCAGCATCCACAGTTGCTAAAGAAAGGGGAAACCCTTTGTAAACATTTTTGTCTTTAGTTGTTAGGTATGACTTAACGTCCAATGTGCATATTCATTTCCTTTATCACAGAAACCCAGCTGTGCTATTTTGGCGGAATTTTCTACCTTTCCCACTGTGGCACAGCTGACTGGTCATGCACACGTCTATATAGCACTTAGAGTCCCACTACATTCCTTCCTTGTTCTGCATCTTCCCATCTATTAACACATGGCAAAATCACCAGCTAAAATGCACTGAGGGTGACAATACCAAAGGAACAGCATCAAATCAATTGTAGTTTTTAAAGGAAACAGTGAAAAAACTCTGGGTGTTTTACCATACATGATGAAATATTTGAAATCCAAGACAGTCTACAGAGAACCATTTAGCTTGGAGCATTGACAGAATTCAGTGTGTCCTTTTTTCTTAACCTTCCATTGTTCTACCAAATATTAATTCACCCCAATTAGATTGTCCTCTTGACCCTCATTTTTCCATTTGCTTTACATTTCACTAAAGTAAAAAAGAGTGCATCCATACTTAATCATCCACATCAGAGTTAGCTGTCACAAACTCGAGAAGAATAAAGAAAAGAAGCATGCCTCTTTTTCTGTTTTGGAGCATGCCCAGAAAACACACTCAAATGACAAAACTTTAGAAATTAATTGTTCCATGATTCAATCTCTTTTGAGGCTTTGTTTTGTCTTTGGGTGATTTTAATGTTTAACTATCTTTTATCAACTCAAAATATTTGTTCCTCAAACCCAGCCTTGGAAATTTAGTCACTTAGTGAAACTCTGTCTCAAAATTTTAAAAATGGTTGGAGATATAGCTCACTACTAAAGACAGGAGTTCAGTACCTACTATCTATCCAACAAAAATTTGGAGATCATTCTTTGCTCTGAAAATTAGTTGGACTAGACTTAAATTTATTTATTAAATTAGCCATTAATACTCATTTCATACTTAATAAAGAACAAATTGCTAGTGTACTAAGGGAAATGGTGATGTAGACCAAACCCAGGTGGATACCTAAATTGGAGAGACATTTTTGCCTTTAGTTTAAGACTTTGCTAGCTAGAAAATTGACCTCTGGACATTGTTCATCCTTTTTTAAAGTTAGGCACAAATTTTGATAAAATGTAGGGATGAGGCCTTGTGCCTAAAACCTTTTAACAGATTTTCATTGTTATCTCCTTCAAAATTTTTACTCAAGGAGTTCCCATTTGAGTTTCAATATATAATGGTCCTTAGATAAATATTATCTAAGCTCATTTAAAGGAGGCTTGCTCCAGGTGACATTTGGCTGTATTATCTTTAGAAATAATCTTTAACTGTTTTTCTGACATTTATGGCTGCAAGTTGTAATGGGACAGTTAGGAAAAAAATCTCTGTTGATTAATTATATAGCTTATATGGTATTTAAATAGCCACATTGATTACACATTTGTAACTTGTGAAAATCTTCAGAAGGCTGTTTTGGGGTCTGGCCATCATCCCAACTACTTTAGTACACAGTGCCAAAGTGAGCACAGTCCCAATTTGGATTCAGAGCAGCAATGGGAAAACTTTGTTCCCTAGAGTTATTCCAAAAATGTTAATGTTCTTTAAAAGGATATAGTTGATGATTTAATTTGATGGTGCGCTGTAAAGTCTCTTTTATTAAAATATGATTCGCTGCATTTTTCCATTCCAGCTGATGCCTAGGAAATTTATCTTGATTGCAGTGGAAGATGGCAATTTGAAACAATTATTTATCCTTGTAATAACTCAAGAGCTTTTATCCTCAAGCACTTGCTATTTGAAGATCTGACTCCTAGCCCTAAACAAGTGAATATTAATCTGTTCTTTTAAATCCTCATAACAAAGGCTTTTGCTAGTCTATTCTGTAAGCTGATGAGTAAATATTAAATGGGATCTGAGTTGTCACCTTTCCCATTGTTTATGTAATAAATATACACAATAGAATGAGCATATAAAACAGATTTTCTTCTGAAAAGTAGTATAGGAAATTTATTAGCTATTTCAACCTGCAATAAAATTATTTATCTGTGAAATTCATCAGGCTCTTCCTTCTTGCCTTTTCTCATTTTGACTACCTAACCTGTGACACCAAATGTTACTGCTTATTAAAAACAAATACTATTCTTCAATCTCCAATGGGAAAGGTAAGCCAAATTCATTAACTTCAGGTTCCAAGATTATATAAAGAATTATATAAAACATGAAAAAGTACCTAGAGAAAATAAAATTTACCTTGGTATATCATCTGGTACTTAACAATAACCAGACTTTATTTTTCTAGTCACCATTTTGATACAAGTAATTTTTTTTTATTTGAGACAGGGTCTCGCTTTGTAGGTCAGCCTGGCCCTGAGCTCAGCCTCAAGCTCACATCACAGTAATCCTCCTGCCTCTGCCTCCCGAGTAGTGGGATTACAGGCATGAGCCACCACACCCGGCACTGTGGTATGTGGTATTGATTGCTGCTGGGCGTGAGTCTCCATGCCCAGTATTGTATGTGATTACCAGGGGATCAAACCTGGGCCCTTGAGCTTGCAAGACAGGCACTGGAACCACTGAGCTAAATTTCCAACCCAATACAAGTTATTTTTGAGAATGCCAATTAGAATTTTAAAGCAGATACCAGTTGTTAGAACCTATAATAAGTTCATTAATTTTTAAAAATTTTTCAATTCTGGTCAACTCTACCATATTAATTGCAATAGAATCTATCAGTGGTGGACATCCAAGTTCATTGTGAGGCATAGAATAGAAACTTCAGGAAGACCAAGCCCTATACTGAAAAAAAAAAAATACACACACACACACACACACACACACACACACGCACACGCACACACTCATGCACGCACACACACAGAATAACACTTTTGTTTTTCTGATAGGCATATATGCCTAACAAAAGTGGTATTCTGATGATTATCTTAGAAAGAAAAAATAAGATATTAAGATATTCACTGACCATCTAGTAAAAATTTTTCAAAAAAATTTATGATACTATCTCCTAATAATAGTATAAGCATCACAGACAGCCTTAAATAGAAAATCTAACTACCTAGGTTTTATGAGAATGACATGAGATTATGTATATGAAAACATTACAGGTGCTAACGAATGATAGTTGCATTGTGAAATTAGGCTATAGAGGCAGAATAACTGTTGGATTTGACGTTTGAAAAATCTTACTCTTGGTAGCCACAATCTTTCAGTAAATCCCTTAAGTTTAATTCCTCTGGATTTCACTTTTTATTTGGAAAGTGGAGATAATTTACCACAGTTCTGTTTTGTAAATCACTCTGAGCAAAATAAGATCTATAAATGCAATTGCTTTGTAAACAGTGAAGTGTAACATATTATTCTTACAGTAATTATAGTATTGGTAAATACAGTATTGGTGAAATAAACTTATTTACAACAAAATAAATATAATGAAATTGAAGATATCATCAGAAAAGACTGGCAATTGAAATGAGATCTTTTGTTGACCATGTAACATCTCAGTGTCCTTGTGGCTGGACACAATGTCCTAGTCTCAAACCTTTCATAATTTCAAGAGGTGGACACACTTCGGGACTCTGCAAGATATAAGGGAAATAAACTAAAGACAAAGGCTTCTGACATCAGGCATTTTAAGGATTAAGCCCATTACCTAGCATCATAAACACTGGCTTAATTGAGAATAATCATATAAAAAACATTATCCTGTACATTGACATGAATGAGAAAGTAAAGAAGTATGCATGTGTACATGTACACACAGACACATACACGTGAGAGGTTCAGGGGTGGAATGGAATTAAACTGTAAATACAAAAGTATAAATGTATGTCCTTTTATGAATAACCTTATATATTTGTGAAAATTCAAATTTGTATGCAAAGGAGCATAAAAAGAATAAAAACTATATTATGATCTAACATACATGCGTATGCAAGCTCTTCACTTCTTAGTTTTAGCTGTTCCTTTAAAGGACTGAGAGACCGGAAGCTGAGTGGAGTTACCCAGATCTGATTACAAACGTGGATACTACACACCCACCACAGAGCATCTTTAACACAAAATCCATGCCATGCCTGGTTAAACCTCATTTGAGTGACAGTTGTCAGAGTAATCCACCAAGCTCATCTGTGAGTAAAGACTTAACTCATTGGATCATGGCAAGAATCCAGTGTCATAATAAGAAAAGGTCACAAAACTGCCAGGAAAATGCTTGGACCTAGCAAAAATCCACGATTATTCAGTAAGTCAGTCGTGTTCGTCGGGAACCGGAGTGATATTTTAATGTGACACAGATGAGACACCCGGAGAAAGACTCTCTTTCTCTTTCCCTGTCAAAGGAAACTACTCATACCTCTTGCTGAATCATTACTAGTTACAGAATAAAGACATTTCTCTTTTATGTTTTAACCTTAAATTTCTCCTTAAAATATTCTAATACAATCACCAAGAAGATAGGGGACAGTATTTGCTATGGTGCAAATACAACACAATTTCCTTAAGGGTTTTTCTTTGAAAGAAATGTTTTAAACTTTGTCCTCAGAAATACTCTGCTTGGGAATGGCTATGCTGTTTGAAGACAGCAAAGATGTGATTTTGAGGTCACCGTCAGCTAATGTCTCCTAAGTGGGTATGAGATAAAATGAGATAAACCAATTATCTATGTTTGCCTTAATTAGCAGATAGCATTTTCTAATTTTGTGATAATAATCAACAGTCAGGTTTCTAAATAGCTTTCCCATATTCTTTTGGGCATTAGTCTCCTGATCTTTAAAGTTTTCAATATTCTTTTCAAGGCATCTTGAATACTTGAACAGCAATTTTCCCCATTTGCAGCAATCACCAGTTGAATGCTGTTGTGAATGGGAAACTAAATGGGTTTTCAACAATGTAGATACTTTTAAATGAGTCCTGGTGAAATTATGGATGAATCTAGGGACAGCAGGATGTCTGTGATTTTCTCCTTTTCCAAATGTCTTTCTTTTCCAAATGTCCTTAGAACTCTGCAGATATTAACCCATTGATAGCAGAACTGTATTTTCTTTGGATAATTCTTATTCTCTCTTTTTAATGGCTCAGAAGTTCACACAGGAGAGTCAAGCAGTAGTCAGCTGCACTTGCCAGATTTTATAAAGCACACTACAGGTACTCCTGAGCACCTGGGGATTCTTATAAAACACAGACACCCCTGTTTTCTGGGAATATCAAATCTAAACGAAAAATGCAGAATTGAAGGAAAATGCAATAACTCATGTAGTTAAAAAAAAAGAGAGAAATACATACAATCCTATGTCACCATCTGCTCGCTATCACAGGAGTCTGTGGGCAGAATGGTTTAGGGGTTTATTGCGTGTCAGGAGACAAAGAGAATTTTAAAGCTTCTTCTAGAAAAAGATGGGATTAATGTAAGTTCAAATTCACTTATAAAAGCTGTGAGCAGATTTGTCATATGTGACCAAATCTAACTGTGGCTGGATTTGAAAGGGCACTGCAGAGACTTGGCACATACAGCTCAGAGAAAAATGTGAGGCGCTGTTTGCATGGAAGATGGTTCTTGCTGCTACTAACCACATTAAAGGAAGAATCACTTGGCCTTTACATTAATCTATCATACTATTGTACATACACCAGGTAATACAAATTCATTGGTATTCACTGATATCCAGTGCTCAGAATTCAATTATTCATTCAGTAAGCAATTAGCAAAAAAAAAAACCATGGCATAATTTTCCACAAAAGATTTTGGGTAGAGAAGTGATTACACCTATGGACTCTGGAGTTGACCACATAAGCAAAGATACTGGTTCTATTGCTCCTCTATGTGTAATATGCAAAAGCCACTTAGTTTGTCCATAGCCCTGCCTCCTACTGGGAAGACAATCCTGTCTTCATTTAATGAAAGGATTAAATGGTAACATGTTGAGAACGCTCTTACAGTATCTCACATATTACAAATGATCAATGGTAGTTATAATTTCTAGATTTAAAGACAGCAATTTTAAGGTACCTTAATTTTTACTGTAATCATGCTAATCTATGCCTCTTTTTTATTTCTATTACTATAGAAATGGAAAAATTCAAAATGAATTATCCAAGTTCCTAAGTAATTTTTAAATAAAGATAGAAACATGTTCAACTTTACAAAGTTTTAGTTCATTAGAGTTTTACAACTACTGCTTGTAAAATAATTGTAAATTCTATGAATTGAATACCTAAACTTTCCATATTTTGAATTTTCTTTCAAACATAAAATATATACACTGAACCTAACATCAGATGTATTGGGACTTCACTTTATAAATGTTTCTATTTTTAAGTGGAATGACATCTACTGAGATAAAAAATAAGATAATTGTAGAAGAATATGAAGACAATTATTAGGGATGATATCAATTTTAATGTCTATTTAAAAGCAGGAATTAGAAAAAACATTCCTTTTTATTGGCTTTTTGCTATTTTTGCTGTTTTTGGTTTTGGTTTTTTTCTTCTATCCTAAAACTTTTCCCAAGTGAATAGGGTTAGGTAGGAAGGAATAATCTAATATGATAGTACTTATTATGCCTTATGAATTTGTAAAGTTAAAAATTATCTGTACCACTTAAAATTATCAATTTTTCAGTGAATTACAGTTCTACATTTGTAATCAGTCTTAATTATGAAACTTCCATGGAATATCCCATTATTTTGCAATTTTCCTTATTAAAGTAAGGCATTTTCTGATAAATCTGTGACAGAGCATTTTCTCTTGAAAACACTGTGATTATTGGACAATACATGGTTTCAAATTTCAGATGCCTTCTCACGTTGATATTATAGTTCAATTCAATGAATTTGTCATGATGCTACTACACATAATTCAGTTCAAGAAGAGTCCAGCCCTTGAAAGAAAATGAATTTTTTTGTGTAGTAATAAAGATTCCCATGGAACAAAAGGAAGTGGCAGAAAAGATATACAAAGTCTTAATGGATTGATTAATAGCACCTCAACCTTTTCACTCCAGAGTCCAGAATCAATTCAGAGGTAGACCAAGGTATTAAGCTTCTATAACTCAAAATAATAGCTTTTGGGAACACATTAATTGCATTATGGGCTTAGAGGTATAGCCCCAGTGTGGTTCTTGAAATTGAGCTTACAGTTCAAATCTACAAGTTATGTTGCAGAAGCAGAATGAATTGTGTGAGCTCACTCATATCCCGTGGAAAGCGTGCAGCCCCTCTGCAGACCAACAGGGATAGTAAGAGCAATTGCTAAACAACGCGTACGCAGTCCTCCCGAAGCCATCGGTCAGGACTGGCGTTCCTCCCATAGCTGTGGATGGTAGATGGAAAAAAGCAGCTCAAAAGATGGAAGTATCACTCCTGTATGCCTCTTCCTTAGGGAGTGCAGTGGAAATTCCTCCTTCCCTTGGTTGGAATATGAAGAAGGAAAATATGTTTTCTATCTGAAAATAGACAACATGCATGCTATTCAAAGAAAAATGACCCCAAACAGTTGGGATGATCAGAAAATACGTCAAAGAGGAGGGAGCATCTAAGATAGGCTTAAAAGACAAGAGAAAGACAAGTTAAGACAGGCAAGAAGGAAGAGCAGGGCCACCCTAAGAAGCTGGTGGAAAATCCAAACACAGCAATTCAAGGATCCAGTTGACAATGGAGTAATATTTTAATGAATTTAGTTAATATGATGTAAGACTCTTTATTAAAAGTTAGGACGCAAGAATAAGACAAACATAGGTGTCTAGAATTTGATGGTATGCATCATGTATATTTAAGTAGATCTAGCATTCTTTGAAAATAATGTATAATATTAGCTATTGTATAGTTTAGGATCAGTTGCTGGACAAAAGATACTGGTATCTGAGACAACTAGGAAAAAGAGAGAAAGAGGAAAATAAACAGATGAACAGAAAATAAAAGACATAAAGCTATTGTGAAAGAAATTTCAGAGTATATGGTATAAAAGTAAGACAAGGCCGAGAAGTGAAATTCAAGTAATAATTATGAAAATCATAAGAATCAAAGAAACAAGTAAATACTAAGAGTCATGAATGTCTGTCGAGGGCTCCAAACACATTGGCAGCATGTCTTATAAACTGGAGAGAAAGATGGACGCCGTCCTAGAAGTTATCAGTGACACTCATGAAGAATTAAATAACATAAGTACTGAAAAAGCAAGTCTGAGTGTTGGTGGTTAGTCATCTAAAAATGTTATTGAGTAACAATATGTTGATTTATTCTCCTGGCCTTACAAAGAAATAGGCTAGAAGGTTTCAGGGGGAAAATTATGGTACTGTTCATAAACAGCTAGAAGAGTTCTGAAGGAAGATTTGAAGATTTCTTGTAATGCACAATGAAACGCAAGCAATCAGTTACATACAACAGGTGAGATGAAAAGGTAAGTTAGAGGGTAAGTAGCCTGGAAAACAAGAGCAATCTAGATAGAAGAAAGCAGCTGAGAAGGATCAGTTCCAAGGATTAAGAAAGCCATGACAGGAAGATAAGACCCAGGGAAATGGACAGTACAGAGGTGGCACATGGTACTCATTTGCAGTCCAACAGGAGGGCGTGGCCAAGTCACGTGGGGATGCTGACAAATCCTAATCCTTCAGCACCTTCTCATTAGTAACAGGAAGTGGCATGATCCTATGGAGCTTTGCTGCTCACAAGGAGGGAACTTTTATAGAGACAGATACAAAGTCTTAAGAACACATTCTCATGTAGTCACAATGCCATCCAGTGGTTACTTCAGTTACTTTACACTTTCCATCTCTCTTTAAGAGTGTACTTCCTTTTTGAGGGAATGCTCATCCAACTCTCAGCAAGCTCCTGTGAAAAAGGTTTTACTGGAACTCCAAAAATCACACAAGAAGGATTTAATTTGCTATTCACATCTAAGCTAATGGAGTTATATCCAGCTTGTTTTCTATATGTGTTATGCTCTGAGAAAACATGATTTAGCCTGTCCTCTATCGAAATTAATGCAATAAGGAACCATGAAATAATGGGACTTACACTGTATTCAATTTTAGCTCTAATAGAAACACAATGGAAAATAACATCTGCGACATAGGCCTGGCTGATCAGAGGAGAGTAATGGATATTTGCAGCCGTGACTTTGCTGGTGCTCTGGGTCTTATCCTTCGTGGTATGCTCATCAGTGTAATAATACTGTAATAAATACTTTTAACTTGACTTATATTTAGTCTTTTTTTTTTTTAAGGTCAAGTGGGCAAACTGACCTGGAAGGCTTTACTTTAGCTCCCACAAAATAGGACAAATCAAGCTTCCTTCAGCGAGGACTTTCCTCAGATTTCTATAGAGAAGCCCAAGTTGCCAGTTTATCACACTTCCTTTTAAAAATACACTTTAAAGTAATTTTAGAGACATCCTACTTGAGACATTTAAAACTTTGGCAGTTAAATTTTTCATGGTCACAAAAACTCATGATTTGAATCTCTGAAAAATTTGCCTTATGAGTTGGTTATTTTATTTTTCTGCAAAGCAAAAGCAGAGTGAGAACAATTTCATCACATTCACTGTTAAATAGGGAAATACTGAACATGTTTCCCGTCCAGAGCCCTTGAGAACGTGACTTACCTTCTTCTCTCAGCTGGTGCCAACATACCCACAACCACCCTGGAAAGCTCTCATCAATATTGCTTCTAAAGGCCTCAAGCTGGCATCGTATCAATAAACAGTATTAAAATGGTGCAATATTTAAAACGATCTTCATTTGAAAATGATGGAAGCTGTTCATTGTTTATTTTCACATTATTTGTTCTTAAGCTACTTAAAATCAATTCAAAAATTATGGAATTGATTCAGAAAGGAAGGTGATGTTAATGATGGCGTTTTCTGCAGATTCTCAAGGGCACAGGAGCAAGGAATCTGGTGTGATCCCAAATGACTGAAAGAAATGAAGATAGAGATCATGATAGAAACATGATACAGTTCTCATGACTTCCTGCATTTGATCTTAGCTCAGACTTCCATTGATATTAACTTATTAATGTTAAGTGCCATTTATAATTTGTTTCACATGACATATTTCATTGTTTTTTTATTTCTAAATTTTTATATTTTTAATTTACATTTGAAAAATTTTTAGATTTTCCCAGAAAGGTGAAAGAATGATATGACAAACACTTATATGCCTTTGCTTACAACAAATAGTAGCTTTTGCCACATTTAATTTGCCTATGTGGCCTTTGTCGGTGAACTACATAGAAATAAGTCATAGAAAAAATTTATTTGTGTATGTATCTCCCAAGACCAATAATATTCTCCTTTATAACCACAGTGCCAATATCATGTACAAACTTGAACCTTTCTGTAATAATATCAAGTATAGTTTTTAAATCCCTCCAAATGTTAAACATTTTCTTGTTAGCTCCAAGACAAAGTATCCTTGCACCTTTATAATGAACACCCTGCTTCCCAGACACCAACTATATGGTGTTTTTAGTATCGATTCACTTGTGCCTCAGTCACTTAATTTCCTGGCTGTCACACGGTGTTGACTTTCAGACCTCTACTGTACACTAGAGTGATCATTTCCTTTTACTCACGTCGGGCTTGCAGATTCTTTTTTCTATTCAATTTTTTTATAATGATTGTTGTCTGTTTTTCTTTCTCACGTTCACGTTTTCAAGAAATTGGCCTGTGGGAGCTTCTGAAAACAAGGTCTTACGTCTTTCTGACGTGTGCCACTATACACTGGGCACATCCTTGTTTACACAAGAAAGTTCTCTGGCCCCACCTTGGACCTTCCTGTCTCAAGCTGTCTTTTGTTTTTGGTTTGTTGTTGTTGTTGTTGTTGGTGGTGGTGGTGGTGGTGGTGGTTGTAGTGGTTTGCTACAGGGAACTAAACTCAAGACTGTTCACTCACCAGGCAGGTGCAGTGCTACTGCCTCCAACCCTGGCCCCCTCACCCAGATTTTGAAAAGATCTTGCCCCATCATGGAAAGTGTTCTTTAGAAACAAAAATCAGTTCTTTTTTGAGGGGAGCATCATTCTTCTGGATTTTTTTGGTTGATAGAGCTGGTTTGTTAAAGTACAAATTCTTACTTTTCTCCAGGTTAAATCCAGTGCCACGTGATTTTTCTCCACTTCCCACTACTCCATCTGTGTGTCCCTATCACTCGATGTGAGAATCATGACTTCTAATCACATCAATGTATTTTATCATTTATTTGTAATACACAAAACATGGTTTCAAAATTACTGCACTAATAGTGGTACTAACAACTCCACCACGTCAAGTTTAAGACTTTAACTATTCTCTTTCCTCTCTAGATTATGTACCACCTTACGTGCTGAGTCAGCACCATATCTTGAAACTCACCCCACACCAGTTCAAAGTTGTAGCCATTATTCTCTTCTCTCTATAGTACTGCATTTTAGGATTCTATCAGAATTTGTTCAACCTATCTCTTATAATTTGGCATCTGGAATTTTTACACATTATATAGCAATTGCTTGCTTTGTGCATAGCATTTTATATTATTAAAGGTATATCTTCTGGGTAAATATTTAGAAGAGGAAAGGCAGAGACAATTTTCCAAAGACACATAGTTCCATCGGATATTGCTAGATTCTCCTGCACTATCAGCGTGCCATTTTATGTTTTCCCCAGTCTACTTCTTAAAATATTTATGTCATTAACTGTCTGAAAAAGAGTAAGAATATTAGCTGATTAATATTAACAATAAAAACTTTAACATAACAAGTATAAAAACATTTTCATACATTTGCTTCTTATCTCTAAACTCAAATTTAAATATGTCCATATATGCCAGTAACAAAACAGAGCCAGAATGTGACGCTACACAAGCTGGACACTCACAGAATATTTGGGAGCTTTAGTATTTATAATTTCATTGTTCTAGGACTAACTAAAACAGCAAATATAAAATAATAACTAATTAAAATATCAAATGCACAACAGAAACTTTGGATGGGAAGAAACTCCAATGATGTACCTCTGTGGATTCTGTGGTAGAAAATGAAGTACTGACATGCTAAAAATGATCACGTGATTAAAAATGATCACGTGCATACCCCATTTTCAGAACTAAGAGAATAAGCCCCAGCATAATACAACAACTGCTCTCAAGAAGCAATCTTCTCTCCCTTTACTTTTTCCTCCTTGGCTCTCATTGCATATGAGCCACATAAGTTTTAGAACCTGAACTTTTCCACAGAAACAGTTTCTAAGATTTCACGGTTCCCATCGGCAAGTCACTAAGTGTGATTCCCACACTTCGGTCATGTAACTGAAAACCCTGTGGACTGTCCTCTCCCTGCCAGTCAGCAGCCTCTGGTCCAGGACCTAAAGTTCTCCTCCTTCCCTCCCCCTGGCCCCCACTGTGGTTGCAGCTGATGATCTTGGTATTTACTCACCCTGAAAACCAAGGGCATTCCATTGACACTCCCATCAATTCTGTCCTCCTTTCTCACGGTACCTTCCTTTCACTCTTCCTGGTTTTATTCCTTCAGGCCACATGATCCCTGTCCCATACCCATGCTCTTGCTCCCACATGAGCTTCATAAATCAGCTCTTTATTTTCATTTTTTACAATCTCTCTTCTGGTAATTTTGCTTCATCTACACACATTTGTACATCTCTCACCCTGAGGCTGCTTTTTTCACCTCCTGTTTTTGAGTTATTCCTCTGTCCCTTCAAAGACAAGACTTTGAAAGGCACTAACATCCCTGCTTCTTACACAGTTATCAAGCCCTTTGAATCTGGTATCTGCTTTCTGAAACTGTTCTCTTAAAAGTTTTCAAGTGAATTCTGCACTCCTGTTCTGGTAGCCTTTTCTTTGTCTCCATCCACTTTTAAACTCATTATAATCTTTGTTAGAATTGATTGGGTTTTTTCCTTAAACTTCCTTTCTCTGAGTTTCCGGGGCACTTCTATCATTCCTCCTGAACTTTTCCATTATCGCTTGTCCAGCAATTTGCCCTAAAATTATCTCTGAAATGTGCTCTCGGGGCCCATATGACTAGTTCACATTGTGAACAAGTGGAAGGACCTTTCATGAGGTTAGATCCCTTGAATCATCCAAACGGCCTAGCACTCTGGGGGCTCCAGGCACAAAGCTGAGGGCAAAATGAATACAAACTCTTTGAGAACAGGGAGGGGTGGCAAGTTTGAGCGGGAGGCAGGGGAATGGGGAAAAAATAAAAAGCAAGATATGTCATGTTCAGGTACAGTATCCCAATGAAGAACATCATCATATTGTTTATCTAGAATGTGCCAATAAATTTAAAACAATAATTAAGAAAGAATAGTAAGAGAAAATAACAGCAGATACAGATAGGTTCAGATCCCATGCCATGAAATTCAAAACTTTACTTCTTGGGTCATGACATATCACAGTTCATTAAGCAATAGTTTTTAAATGACAGAAAGCAAAGATATAAAATATAATTAAAAGCATCAATGTTCACTTTTCTCTTAGCATTTTACTGGATTTTCTTTTAACCTAATAAAATCCAAAGCAAATTGCATCCTAATACTATGTCTTGACTGCCGACAGTGATGCTGTTGATAATCATCAGTTACATCTCATTAGAAATAAGTTCTGCTTTTCCATTTTTAAAAGAAGGCCTAATGATTTTGAATAGTTAAATACAGTGCATATATAATGTTATTTTCATTTCATATGTGTCATTGTATGATGCAGTCTGTTCTTTCTAATAATCATTCAGCCTAAGAACCAAACATTTTATATTCTTTACTTAGGAATTAAGGAAATATGTCATCTTTCCTCCATTGCCTAAGTCAACAAGTATTTATTGTGCACTGATCACATGCAAATCACTCTTCTGGGTACTAGGGATTCAAGCCAGACAAGCCTCCCAACCCCCTGCATGTACATTTCATCTAAATGAATTACCAGAGTATGTAAAGCTTTGGTTTGTCTTTTCCTCCAGTGAGTACACTACTGAATAGAATGTACCAGCTTTTAGCAAACATAGTATGTTGCACAAGTAGGAAGATATTTACCTTCCAGAAAGCAAAGCTGATCCATATTACCAGTGACTCTCAACCTGGGGTAATGGCAACCCACAGGGACATTTGACAGTCTATGGACACAGTTTTACATGCTACAGTTCAGGGGAGAGGTGCTCACTCCTAGCATTAGCAGAAGATGCTCAATTTCCTACAGGGCACAGCAGCTACCTCCAAAATAGAAACTACCCAGTCCAAAATGCCAGCAGTGCCAAGGCAGACAAACCCTGCTGTACCCTAAAGGATTCATGGGCTTCATTTTTTAGATTTAAGAGAGAAATACAAACCATACTTCTCCCCCAACCTCTCTCCTGTCTCTGACCATCTTCTTTCCTGCTCGCTTCTCTGATCGTTTTTGCTCCACGGGTAACTGTTCAGTTGAGATCTGTAACTTCTATTTGTTTTCTGGACTGTTCTCAGGGCTCAATCAATGCTTAGTGAAGTTTCTGAGAAGCCACTAAGGTAGTAAGTTCCATGCCTGCTGGGCATAATTATAAGAAACAACTTCGTTTTTTAAATCTCACAACAAGAAATACAAGCACAATCCACAAATTACCATTCCTCTCCAGTGTGTCTGTGCCCTCCATGACTCACAGCTGGGCCACATCACAATCTCTGCCAGCCACTATTTTTTAGCCACTTTCTGGAAATACCAGAAGCAACAAACCTCCCAGAATGAGGAAATGTTCTGCCTTCTGCCCACGTGCATCGGTATTTTTCCCATACAGTTGTTATGTTTCGGTAAAATCAACAATAAATTATGATTTAAATCATGAAGAGGAGGAAATTAGTCATCTTAATCATTGAGTTATATTTCATACAGTAGAAAAATTACAGGGATATTGGTCTAAAATTCACACTCGCCTTTTTTTCATATAAAGACTCAAAAAATAGTTTTGGTTGTAATATCATTGTGTATGACCAAATATGAATGAAAATACTTGACTACTGTGGGACCCCAAATGAGATTTATACACTCACTTTTTAGGTAACACTAGATAAACCAGTTCAGCTTTCAATGACTGAATATGATAATATATTAAAGAAGTGAGCTAGAATCTGCAGTAAGAATCCTAGAGTTGAGTCGGTAGCATCAGTTGCTGGCTCAGTGGCCATCAGCATGCCACCTTGTCCGGTAGACAGAACAAGAGATTAGTGTGGGCATTATGATCACTTTTGCCATTGATACTGTCATCACAAATGGGTATCTCGAATGTGTGCTTTGCAAACACAATGAAAATCATTATTATATGGTATTTAGTGTTCAGGGTTTCTAAACAGGTCAAACTTAGATAAGTTTTAAATCTTTCACCTCTTTCCAAAGTAAAATCACTATATATAAGCATACATACATAGGCCTAGAAATATAATTTGTACTTCAATAGTTCTCAATATCTTTTTTTTTGAGACCTGTCTCGCTTTATAGTTCAGGCTGACCCTGAGCTCACTATGTAGCTTGGACAAGCCTCAAACTCAACAGTCCTCCAATTCTGCCTCCCAAGTGCTGGAATTACAGGTACGAGCCACCACGACCAGTCTCAGTATCTTTCTTAACATACATCTCCTAATATTTTAGATTCACTGGGAAATGACTAATAATTAGAAAGAAAATATTGCTCTTTAAACTGGAAAAGATTAAGAAATTTTCCTGAAAGAATTCAGCATATTTTCCCAGAATTTCCACTTTTTTTTTGATGTGGAAACACTTAAGAATTTCACAAGCAAACAGAAATGTCACCTACCAAGAAGGGATCAACAGCTTGTCCTCTCTACTAGGAACTGCCGTTTGGGTCTGTGACTACTGATTCCCAAAAGCCCAGAGTCAACTTTAGACAATGGTTTCAGATTCTGTGAATTTCCAATTCTCTGTGCTTGCAAGAAATCAATCTCTAATGCTTATGAAGAGTTGCCTATCCAAATGACAAGTGGGTATTCAGGGGAAATTAAAATGAAATTACGTGGCTTTTCACTTACCCTTCCACTTATCCACTTGCTCTTCAGTTTGTGCCAACTGTTTTTCTAGGAAATCTCATTGTGCACAGAAGATCTGCACCTCCATCATGTACTTTTAAGGGTCAGTACACGTGAGCATGGTTGGAGGGTGATATTTTATAGAAGAGCTAATCCTCTCTTTCTAAAATCAATCTGTGTCAGGCTTCTTCATAGTACCCAGATAATAACAGACCACATATATTTGATACATAAGTTTGCTGTGCATAGAGGAATACTCTGATCTTCAGGGAGCTGATGTTTATATTGGAGATATATATAATGTATAAAGGGAAAACCATTCAAACAATTAATTAGACCAAATAATCCTGGTTAAGCCCTCTAGAAACAGGATGAACTGAAGATGTTAATTTGTAGCATAAATGTGAATTAAAATCATATCATGATAATATATGTGCATCCATGTTTATAGTAGCACTGCTTGTAATAGCTAAATCGTGGAAACATGAGAATCATGAAAATGCCTATCATCTAGAAACTGGATAAAGATGTGTTTTTTAATAAATGGAGTATTACTCAGCCATAAACAGTGATAAATTTAGGCTGAGGATGTAGCTCAGTGGTACTTCCATGTGCCTGGCAAGTGCCAGGTCTTGAGTTCATCCCTGGACCCACCCAAAAAGAAAAGATAAAGTATAGACATTTATACTTAAATGGATGTACGTTGAGATGTTGGGAACTGTAGAAAACTTAATTGGATTTAATACTTACTTACTTGGACTTATGCATATCTGCTTTCCTGTGGGATCAACTACTGGGATTATTTCAGGCATCTTCCCCACCCTGCATGATTTTAAACTACAAGGATTACCACATTAGGATTACTGGCTTTAAGACTTCCTGGGATTTACTGAGATTTAAGAATGTCTGTCCTGCCTTATGTGGTCTTCAACTACCTGGATTATTGTAGGACCACCCTGTTTTATGCATACTAGGATTATGGGTGTGAAGGCTTAGTACCACATAAAGGTGCGGTGAGCTCGTGCTCAGGTTATAGGCTCTTCTGCTTCCCTTTCTGCTGCTGCAGTATTTGGCCTTTTGCTGCCACTGCTCAGAGTAGCAAGAGTCGAGCCTGGGCTCAGCCTTTTTCTCAAGGTTCCTTCTTTTTTGTTTGTTGTTTGTTAGTCTTTTTTGCTGTGGGACTCACAGGGGACTGGAATTTGTCCCAAGAGTTCTGGTTGCGTCCTCTTCCTCTGTCTCCCACATTGAGAACATCCTTATAAGTGAAATAAATAGGACACAAATGTATAAATACTATATCATTTCTCTAGCATGAAAAATTTAAGTTGTGTACAAGGTTCAGAATGTATGATAGGTATTGTGAAATAGGAATAAAATGTTCAAAGGAAAAAGGAAATGGGGGTAGGGGAAAGCAAAGAAGGGAAAGAAAAATATGGTTTAAAAAAAGAGAACAAATCTTATGTATATAGGGGACTGGGAGTTGTAGGGAGGGCTGGGAAATGGGAAAAAATGAGAATCAAGTTATATCATGTACAGGTTCAAATCCTCAACATTGAAGGTGATCATAATGTATATCTAAAATACACCAATAAAATAAATAATGGAAAAAATGTAGTATAAAGAAGATGTGGTCTTAATATATCTTTGGTATACTTCAGTTTCACCTATGAAGTAATTCATTGGTTAGTAATTAAGTAATCTATTATTTAATAATATATCAAAATTAACATACCTTTTGTGTAAGGCATTATATTTATATTAATGTCCATTATAAAATCTGAGAAATATTTTCATCCTTTAAAATCACCCATATTATCATCAACAAATATTGAAATGCAATCCTAGCATATCAGAAACTAATGAGTTGATCTTCTGATATTTTTAGTCCTTCACAGGAGTTTATTTTGTTATTATAGCATTTTTCCTTATCTTTCTTCCTTCAACTAGCACCTTCCATTTTCCTTTCCCTGGAACCATAGGATTTACATGATGCTCAAGTATCCATGAGAGCCACAGCTCCTAAAATTTTCCCTTGCCTTTATTTCTTCATAATTTGCCAATGTTCCCTGGACTATACTTATTTTATAAATGATATGAAACAAAACTCAGTCACTGTTAGTTCTAGACATTCAGACTTCTTCTTAATTGATCCCATTTACCATGGATTATACCTATAATTAGTTTGCATTGTTGTTATACTTATCATCATGGATCATTACTCTATAGAAAATATGTTTATGGTTTAGTAGAGCGACCACAAGAAATCTGAGTTCTACTAATGCCTTCCGAGGTACTTTTACCTCCTCAACTACAGAAGGTGAAGATTAGAATTGATTGAATTCCTCTCCCCACAGCTTTATTAAGTTGTTTTCTTAATTTGGATGCATTTTATTACTGTCTTGAAGCTACAAAAAAATCAACTTTTAAAATATTTTTCTTGAGAGAAAATAAGCAACTTTACCCCTGATGTCCATTTTGATTAGTACAAATCTCTCTGAGAAGTCAAACAATCCCCCAAAGATTACATGTCCGACATACAGTAAAGTCAACAGCAGATTCCACTCCGATTTCCCACATTGTACTCTAGCTGCAGGATGCACTTCCTCCTACCAGATTTCTCCTGAAATTGTAATCTGTCATCTTCTAAGTAGAAGACAATTAAGGCCTGAGATTCATTTTTCCTTGCAAATGAATAATTAGTGAATATCAGTTTCATTTTTTTTTCAGTTCATGCATAAGATAAAAATAGTCATGTTAAAATACTGAATAGACACTTTAGCCGTGGTGATGCACCAATTCTCAGAGACAGTGAATATAAATATTATTATTTCTTCCTTAGGAGATCATCTAATCTGATCTTGTTAAACACTTTACTTAACATTTGCTTTCTCAATAGATAAGTTCAGGAGGGTTTTGCTAATTAAGTACAAGAAATATAGCCTCTTTGTCTAAACATGATTTTTTCTACACTTGATTTTAAGGTTTTAAAATTTTATTTTTTTCTCTAACCCCTTATTTCACAAGATATCTCAAACCCCAAGCAGCTTCCATCTGGTTTGTTTTACGTAACTCTCTAAGCTCATTCAAGTGGCAATATACCAGTGAAGAATAAATATATATATATATATATATATATATATATATATATATATATATATATATATATATATATATTGGATGAAGCCTAGGAACTTTTCCCAGAATAGCTTTTTAAAAGTCATTGAGCATAACAGTGGGGATAATATGGAGGTCATAGCAGCTGCTGCTCCTGGAGCACTGGAATAATTCTCCTTTCATCATGCACAGGTACAGTCCAGAAAGCGATGCTGTTACATCTCCACCTTCCCTGTTAGTGTTTGTGCCTGTCTGTCACTTGCATCTCAATGGCTGACAAGCACCTGGGATTCGGTTCCTGCTGGATTTCATCAGTTCATGTTCATTTGGGTGATTTCTCAATTGTAACAGTGGGAACCTTCCCCCAAGTTGGGCAGGCGTCTTTAATATTTGATTGCATATTCATGTATCACATTATTTTTAGTTTCTAATGGAGAGAGCAGATGAGGCTCCATAAGAGATTAGGGGGAGCCCTAGAAATAGCTCTCTCATTGTTACAGTAGATTGATTTTTTTTCCCCTTCCTGAGAAGGCAGAAATAAATTTCCCTCACAGAAGGCACATTTGTTTGTAAACAAAAAGAAATCTTCTTATGACCACTAAAGATCTCTTGATAGATGAGCACATATAATGCTGTTGTCATTGTTTCTTGTGCTTTTACTTTTAATTGACATATAATTAGTGTGTGTCATACTATACACTGATGGGGTAGAGTGTGACATTTCAACTCACGTATATAATGTACAACGATCAGATCAGACTAATTGGTATGCCCATTGTTTCAAACATTTATCATTTCTTTGCATTGGAAACCTTCAAAATCCTTGCTACTGAGTATTTTGAAATATAAAATTAAGTGCAACTAACAAAATTTACCGAACTGTGCTAGAACTGGTTCCTCTTATCTAATGTGTGTATTATGGTATACATTAACATCCTCCCTCCATTTCTTCTTCTCTCCACCCTTGCCAGCCTCTAGAAACAGTATTTTATTCTCATCTATAAGATCAGCATTTTATACCTTCCACGTTCAAGTGAGAATGCATCATACTTGCATTTCCGTGTTTGACTTATTTCAGCTATGTAATATCAATTCCATTTACATTCCCACAAGTGAAAGGATTTCATTCTTTTTTGTAACTGAATAATATTCCATTATGTGTATATGCTACATTTTCTTCAGCCAGTCCCTTGTCTATGGACATTGTGGTTCTATGCCTTGAGTATTGTGTTTAGTGCTGCTGTAGACATGGAAGTGTAGATGTCTACCTGACATGCTGATGTCCTTTAGACACATACTCAGTGGTAGGAGTGCTGACTCATCTGATATCTCTAATTCCAGTCCTTCAAGGAACTTTCATACTATGTGCTATATAATGGATGTCCTAAATCACATTCCTACCAGCAGTGCATGAGAATTCCCTTTATTCCAGGTCCTCATCAGTATGTATTCTTTCTCTTTTCAATAATTGCCATTCTCAGTGGAGTGAGATGATGTTGCCCTGTGGCTCTGATTTGCATTTCCTTAGTAAAGTATGATGCTGAGAATGATTCCTGTGTATGTGTTGGCCGCTTGTATGTCTTCTGAGGAATGTTTGTTTAGAGCATTTGGCAATTTGTGGCTGGGTTATTTGTTTTATGTGTTTTTGGCTGTTGTATCAGGTTCACTATATATTGTGGCTATTAATCCTTGTTAATAGTTTATAAATATTTTCTCCCAGAAAATAAATAATTTTAACTCTTCCAGGACAACCAAACAGAAGGCCACTCTCCAACTACTGTAAACAGCAGCTAATCTGTATATTTTCCCTTTCTCTCATTTCACCTCACTTAAATTATTTAAAGAGAACATCCCGTTTTATTATTCTCATATTTATTTCTTTGAGAAATTAAGACACCATGGGAAAAATATATGTCTTTAAAACATACACATACACACAGCAGCTTACCCCTTTTAATTCCAAATAATGTACTCAACATTGATATCTCACAACTTTTATTCTTCCTATGCTGTTTTTTAAAAAATTTTCTCTCCAATTCCTTACTAATCTAGAAATTTTATAAGTGTGTGATGTAGTGAAAAGCCCAGCATACCAGAATATATTTTTAGAATGGAGACATTCTAAAAATGACAGATTTTTTTTTCCATTTTAGGCCTTATGAAAAATGGATTTGGAACTTATAAAAAATGTATCCGGAACATCTGAGAGCAAGATTTTTGATTGGATTTTAGAATTCAGATCTATGATGTAGAAGTAATTTCTTCCCTTCTGAAAGTGGCCATGCCAAATTGATTTTTAAGGTGAAATAAAGGGTGTAATTTGGATTTTGAACCCTCACCAAGGTCTTAGATTGTCTTCAGTTTTGTTGACTTTTGTCATTTCTGTTGTCAGAATGGAGTATGGAGCCATGTGATTTCAAAATGCTTTTAAAAGGGTGGATCCCAGACAGAATTGTGAGCAAAGCTTCCCGTGCCACATTTAACCTGCTCAGTTCTGCATCCCATTCTGTACGCCTATGTGGCTTGCCAACATTTCTTTCTACTGCTTTCTTTTGAAGGGAGAGTCTTGACCTATTATTATACATTCAGCATCACTCCAAAAAAAGAATGTCCTACTTTCTCTTTAACAAAGAGTAAGGTAAGATGTAATAATTAGTTCAAATGAATGACTCGCTAAAGGTGGCACTTCAATAAAACTCCGATCGATGTACAGCTGAAAATCTTCAAGTCTATGAAAATGCCTTAGAGGATACAAGTTTCACCTTATTTTTCTCATGAAAACCTAGGGTTTGAGCATTGAATCACTAACCTACTTCCAAAACACATAGTCCTCAACTTTTGAAGGGAGTTTTCTCTGTCAGACTTGTTACATTGTGCATCATCCTTCCACATTAGCATAGCTAATGGAATAAAAGTTAATTGAGTAGGAAGTCAACTGAAACATCATCCAGTGTTCTGGCTTTTGGAAGCAACTGTGCCTTTCTGTGTGTTCTTTTCTCCACCAAAATTAAGAAGCTAAAGCATTTTTAATGGCTGTGTATGAAACATCTGGGGTTAGATTTGAAGTCTTCCACTTGTCTAGTATGTGGTCTTCTTATTCTATCTACTCTGCCATTTTCTCATCCTATATTGGAAGTCTGTAAGTCTCTACTGTGGAAAAAATAACATGCAAAGAAGTATTTATTTTGGACAATTTTAGTTTCCCTTTGTTTCTGAGAACTCTAGGTTCAAGGTGTCACAGATACATTAAATAATAACTGAAAAACACAAGAATAATTTTAAACATTTGTGTAACCACTAACATGCATCAAGTGCATATTACATGCCAAGCATTGATTACATCTCCTTTGTAATTCACACTTAATCCTTACAGAAACCTCATGTCTGAGACTTTATTATCCTCTCTGTACCTACTGAACATTGACTGAAATAAGTGTGCAGCCACAAGAGGGAGAGCACCCTGGGAGCAGTATATAAAACATAAGTACATTTTGTTCCAATGTCCACTCTGCCCTGGAGTCAACTTTCTTCACTCTACACAAGACCACGATGAAACCCAGCACTAGAGTCTAATCAAAGTCAACCTAGCCATTTATCTTGTGTCCTTTTATGATTTGTATCTGATCTGTCCACATTTACCCATGCATTTGGGACTAGATGGATAATGGTTTCAGCACGGAGACTGTAAAGTCACAAAGAGTTCTCAAATCACACCTTCTTTGTCCCCCACCTCTTATCCTACCAAAATCACATATGAAGGATTAAGTATCTTGAGATACTAATTTAGATTCATCCAGAATTCACCTAAAACTGGTTGAAATTAGTCTGTGAGTCCCATAAGAGAACCATTGGAGAAACTATATCAAACCACACCTGTTCACATCTTCATTTCATGGAAGAAGCCAGGGCCCTGACCCTGTCACTATCCATAGCTTGTAAAAATTATGTTTGAAATTGACGCATTTCACTCTCCTTGTTTTGCTCAGAAGGCAGTACTTCACATTTTGGGAAAAAATCATTTCTATTCTTCAGGTTAATGCTCTTCTTTCAGAGAAATGACTTTCAACTATTTTCAACTCTACACCCTTCATTTGGGAAGCAATTTATATTCATTCGCTAATAGTCATTATTCACTAATATGATGGGTTGATGGACCTTAAAAGCCTGTCTTTTCATTAGTTCTGTTTGCAAAGCTAATTTTTATAGCATTTGATCATTTTACTTCCAGTTGCTCCCTTTGTTCCAGAACTTGGTGTCCTGCAATCATTCTTTCGATAGAATAATCAACTACAGATTTCTCTCCACAAAGATGTGCCTATAACCCCTAATTATGAAAGCAGGTGCTTACAAAAGCAAAAAGGTTCAAGTTACTTGTGCTCATTATACACAGACAATTCTATCTTTTGCTTACCGATGAGATTATTAAAATATGAGCTGGGAGGAGAAAATATCAGGAGTTTAAATATCTGTATAACACATAACTATGGGTCAGAATTTGCACTGAATATAAGCATGTTTCTCCATTTCTTAATTTGTGACTTATTTTTACTTACTTACATATTTTCATTTTTATATTACCAAGATCTATTAGGAGATCATGACCAAAATATATATCACATTAAAAAATAAATACATCTAACTTTAAATAACTTTATCTATTTCTCCATCAAATGTTAGCATATTTTGGATTTAATATTCATGTTTTATCTTAATCTATTTTTAGATATATCTTAAATCCTAATATGCACTGCTAAACAGTTGCCACAGACCACTTTGGAATTTCAGATTCCTAGATTAACTTAAAAACTGCAATTTAAGTTAAAATGTAACTGACTATAACATTCATAGACTCATCACCCTAAAAATCAAAGTTTTGTTAAATACTAAATTTTAAATTCCTAATAAGCTTTGAAATTTGTTCAAACTTAGGTAAAAAACTAATATTTGATGCAAAGTGAGCACCCACGGTAAAAATTATCTGTAATCTAATAAGCTTTGGGAGTAAGTTAAATTCAACAAGGTATTTTTTTCCTATTTCTCAGTAAATCTAATGCGACATGAAAAGAGCACAATTCTTAATTTGAAAACAGTAAAACAGTGTTCCTGAGTGAGAAGTGATAGAGTGTACATAAAAATATAATTTTGCTACGTTTTTTCTAAGTGGGGTTGAGTAGTATCTTCTATGTCTAATTATGCATTTAGTACAGCGGATCTCAAGGAGCCAGTGGGCTCGTTAAACCTGATGGTGAAGTTCTGCTCTCAGTGGGTCTGAAGTACAGGGCTTCAGAGTCTGCATTTGTAGCAAACTAACAGCGACCTGGGTACAGCTGCCCAGTAGATCTGACTTGGAGAACCTCTGTGTGTCGACATTGCAGTACACACACACACCACACATGCGCGCACACATCTGATGTCTAAATTTTTGATTGTGGAAGTGTGTAGATAGCTCAGAGCTTATGCATCATTCAGACAACTACACTCTTGAGTCTGTCAGGTTTCTACCTTAGTCATGCAGTCACTAATATAACCACTTGTGCCTTGGCTGTCTTAATGTTCAAAGCTGCCAGACACAACTCACGGTGCATGGAGTGCTGAGGTCAGATGGTCAGTAGAAACCCTGCCTGAGTGGATTTTATGCCAGTCAGAAAGATACAAAATTGGCATCTCCATAAACTACTCTGCTAAACTTTAATAACACAAATTCTGTTAACCTTGGAACCCTGACTAAAACACAAATAAACCAAGGAGATCCCTATTGTTAACAAAGCCCATTCTGCATATGTATTGCTCTCCTTTTTAATTTATGAGGGCATATCAGACTGTATAATTAAATCTGTTTTCTACTTGCAAAATCTTTCATTCTATCTGTTCCACATTACATTAGATGTAGATGCTGCGTGTGTTCAGTGGCAGCTTGCCTAAATTTGCAGAAAGGTCAAAACCTTTGAAAAAAAATCACTTGTCATTGTTATTCCTTTCTTAACTCTCTAATGTTTATATGTAAAACCTGTTTTCAGAATTCTCCAAACTTTCTTTGCATTTTTCACCTCAAGAGAAGGAAAACTATAGCTGTATTTATTCAGCTCTTCATTCTTAACTGGCATGTTTTATTTTGCTGGGTTGAGTATTATGTTCAGACCACCGACCTTTTGCATTAACTCATAATCATGCACCTAAAAAGAACTTTTCCTGAAAATAAAACCTAGCCAAAAGATAATCACCCTTGAAAACCAGAGATCAAAAATGCCAGTCCCAGTGAGCCCATCCACAGCTTCCTGGCCATCACTGTGCTCTTGCTCCATGGCTACTCTGCAGGTTGTCCTCTGCAGGTTGTAGAGCAAGGGCTCACTGATGGAGGCTGGCAGGTTGGATCTCTAATTTTCAAGAATGGAGTTTTTTAAACTAGGTCATATTTTGGGGAAAATGTGAGTTCATCTCTCTAACTGCTGTACCTAAAGATTTCTCATGAAAACTGTATCCAGTGGCACAATTTAAAAGTGAGTGTCTTATTTGTATTTGAAAACCATAAATTCTATTTAGTCATTCATTTGATCAACCAATACCTATTATGCAACTTCTATGCATGTGTTAGATGGAAAAAATATAGTTGTATACAGACATCCCTTGCTCACCATGGTGGTTAAGGCACACTACCAAACAACAAACACTAATGCACAACAGCTGGAAACCCAGCTACGGGTGAGGCTAAGGCAAGAGGACCTCCGGAACAAGCCCAACCTGGGCAACTTGACCGGAACTTATCTCAAAAAAGATTTAAAGGAGTGTATAGTTCAGTGGCAGTGCACAGAGCACTGGGTTCAATACCCAATATTGTAAAATGAAAAGAAAAGGAAAGGGGAGGGGAGAGAGGAGAGATGAGGAGGGAGGGAAGGAGGGAGGGAAGGAGAGAGGGAAGGACAGCACATGAATTAGGACACAGTGTAAAAAAGGTCCCTAGTCCACAACGCCTGGGTACCTCTCTCAAACTTAAGGAACCATAATCCAAAATTTAATTTAAATTATATCTGGGGGAAATTCTAATTATATTTTATCATACATACCTTTTCCTTCAATCACAGTGTGGGGAAATGTGTTCCTTTCACCTATTTTTCCTTTCAATGAGGACGGAAATCTTCAGATTAGAACTAATTGTTCTATGATTGATAGTCCCCTCCTCTTCAATGACACATTATACAAAAGGAAGAAAGAGAGTCAATCAATTAGGGGAACAATTAGTTCCAGTTTTTACAATTTATTTGAGGCTGTAGGTGAAATTGCCTGTAAAAAGTAAGAATGTAAAGATCAGTGTTAAAACCTAAAGATATAAATTTATACTTGTATTTTAGAGACAGGTTCTTCATTAATGGTGTTCTGCAGCAGATAGGCAGTGTTAATGCAATAACAATTACCATTTGGCAGCAACGAATAAATACACTGTCAAAACCAGTCAAGTTGTGTGCATGGCAGAGTTCTATCTTTCACATGATAAGGCTGAAGTGTTTCTCAAAAACTCAGTGTGATTAATTAATTACAAAGATGTCATTCTGAGACTGGCCGTCCATGGAGGTCAGGTTGGAAATTTGGGGACTCAAACATTCAGAGCAGCCTGGAGCCTTCTTCAGGGCCCTATATTTAAACATTTCTACTCAGCTATTCCTTTTCTAGATATTTTCATGGAAGAGTTAAATAACATTGTATCACGGCGACACACAAACGCATGTTTATAGAAACATAATTCACAATAGCTGTATCTTACAAGCAGCTTCTATGTCATCAACAGATGGATGGATAAAGTGTGGTATCTATGCACAATGGAGTACTACTCTGTCATAAAGAACGAGAAGCACAAATCGTTTACGGGAAAATGGATGCACTTTGAGACCATAATGTTAAGTCAAATAAATTAGGCACACAGGTTTAAATATAGAATGGACTTTCTTATATGAGAAATCCAAATTGTAAATAAAGAGCAAAATAAGATAAGTAGATAACAGAAAGTAGAGAGTTAGTCTCTAAAGGAGAAGGGGATAAAGAGATGGAGGAAGGGAGGAAGAGGAAAAGGGATCAAGATATGTTACAAACATGCACCGACTGCTCACAAGGAATATAAGTATTATGTATTGCAGTCATGAACTGGCAAAAAAATGAATAAATATTATTCTAAGACTTATGAGGTTGATGAACCCATGCCATAAAAACATGAGTCCATCTGATGTAATATAATTTGATGGAATCTTCAGGTCACATAGAATTCTAGATGTAGTGTTTGTTGCACTATCTAGATCAGAAATTCAGGCACCATAGCAATCAGAGAGGACTAAGGATGACTGTGGTGATCCATGAGTGAATTTAAACTTCTTTCTAATGCAGAAAATTGTGGGAGTCTGAGCCAAGAAGAGACTGAGCAACGTCTGGTACTAAGAGACAGAAAGAGGAAGGAAAAGAATAAAAATAGTCAACCACATTTTATGCAAAGTAGTGAAAAGTGAAAGTATTTGAGAATTTTAATATAAATTCTATTCCTATTATGTCTTCAAACAAGAGGAAGGAATTTAAAATTGTAATTCCATAAAGCTGTGAGTTGGAGACAAGTCCATGCTCATTAAAGATGACCAACACTGCCTCAGCCTAGAATATAAATCACTGATCAGACTCACATTGTATTTATTTTTTCCAGACTTCAGTCATGTCTAGCATAGTGATGTTATGCATATATGTGTCATATTGAATGGCCAAACATATTGAGAGACAAGTGTTCTAAAGTTACTGAAGTCAAATCCATCAGAAGAGTTAACATGAAAAAAGTCATACTGTTACTTTGATAAATAAATAATTCCTTGCTAAACTAAAATCCTCTCTGATGGATATAAATAAGACAGCTAAGAAATAAAGAAAGAAAATAACACTGTTAGCTAGAAAAACAAGGTAATACTGCCAGGGAACTTTAATTCTAATTATTAATTTTATTTCCAGATCAAAAAAAGAATTTATCTTATCTAATGCAAGTTTTCCTTACAATATAAATCTTAATGGAACTTTGTTATAAAAATCTACTTTGTAATTCAATTCCAGGAATTAATGAAGAAGAAAAGCAAATTGGTATTTTCAGCTCCTTATCTTTGGTGTTTTAATACTTATATCAATTTAAAGTCTAATTCATTTTACTAATCCCTTTAGTTAATGAATAAGTAACTCAGGATAGGTTGGGGAGAAATCCATCAATTGTGAGAACAGTGGTAGAAAACTTAATGAAAAGTGAACCATAGCTACGAAAGTGAATTTGTCAACACAGCTTTGTTTTTTGTTAGTTCTCTCGTTTCTGTCTTATTGTTCTCCATGGGAAAGGGAATGCTTTCACAGTTAATCTCTCTGCCACCTTTGTGTATAAGCTCTTTAAAAAACTGATTTGGCAGCAGCCAAATATTTGAATATAATTGATTTTATGCAATACACAGAAAACAAGTATTTTATTGATACAAATGGTTTCTTTATTTGTAGAATTACACAAAAATTATTTGTAACAGCATGAAACCTCTCTGGGTGGTATTAGAATTTCATGCCTAAATCAAGTTGAACATTAATTGTATGAGTTTTTACTCCTATGCCGTGGCATAGATGCCTATGGTTGGAAGTGTCAGATGATTAGTGAAGTGGATAAATGATCTGGGGAACAAGATATAAATTTGAAAAATGACAGATGGTCATGTGGAAAGAAGTTATTCCAGCTTTTCTCTTTCCCATTCCTCCTGATAGAGAAAATGTTTAAATCTAAGGGCATGCATCATTTTCTTTCAATTTGGTCGATAGTAGCAGAACATTCAGGCCTTAATTGTATACATTTATGAAAAGGCCAAGACATCATGGAGACATCATGGAACAAAGGGAAGCCTGAATTTGGGGGATTATACACCTTGTACACAAATATTCTGATATTAGTTGGCATCCTGGTATTGATTTCCAGGTTTCCTCCCCTGAGAAAGTGGTCTAATCTTTAACCGGTGCGGTCAAGATGGGACTCTCAAGGACAGCAGAGACTCGCACGTGGTCTCTTTCTTGTTCCCCATTTTAATGCCGCAGCACTCTTGCCTCTTCCCGCAGGCTGTTACCTCATTCACAACCGCGTTCGCTCTCTGATGATGGCTTCTCCACAGAGCCATCTTCATCAGCTGATTTCAACTGAGACTATTCTCTCTAACACGCCCTACAAAATGCTGGCGCGTTCCTTACTTACAATGAATACCAGCATGATTTGGCAGCGAGATGTTCCCTTCTTTCCACACTGACTGCTCTGCCTGTTTCCTCTCTCCCAGCTGCCTACCCTGTCTCTCTCCACTGTCAGCATTTCGAGATGAGAAAGCCTCAGTAATGATGTGTGCTCAACATTATGTACGCTTTATTTGCATCCACATTTTGAAACAGGTGTCCGTTCTCTCTGTCGAAATGCCCTCTCACTCTTCAAATACTAGTCCCCCCAAAATTAGATTTAATCTTATCTGACTTGTAAAATGTAAAAATGTGTCCAGAACCTACTTATGATCAAAGAAAAATGAAGAGTCAGACAGAGATTCTACTAAGTTGACCTAAGTTTGTGTTTCATCCCTTTAAAAAAGAATAATGCAGTATTTGTTTATACAAATATAGACATACACCATAAGCAATTGTATGCCTACTATATCATGGTAGGAATTGAGACATCGTGCTAACTGTTGGAAATTCAAATATAAATAAGACCCATCCCTCGAACACACTGCTTGGATGAAAGAGACATATAGGCAGAAAATGTCATGTTTAGAGACACAGTACCAGCGCATAAAGTCCTGACCTTTCTATTCCCCAATATAATGTACAGGAATTTTTTTCCCCATGCTTAGGAAAGCAGGAGTGTTTTCATTAAAACTTTAATTAAAAATATAAATAGAACCTCTCTTGTTAGTGGTATATTAACAATAAGTGTTTGTGCATCCTCCCGAAAGCTATCAAAATGATAGAAAGGCTATAAGAAAGACAAAGAACACTAAACTCTGGGCAACAGGAAAGTACTTTTATGTTTGATTTGTTTTGTGTTTTGGGGGGACATTTAGAGACAGGGTATCACTTTGTAGTTCAGACTGACCCTGAGCTCAGCCTCAAACTCACATCACAGCAATCCTCCTGCCTCTGCCTCCCGAGTGCTGGGATGACAGGCGTGAGCCACCACACCCGGCACTGCGGTATGTGGTACTGATTGCTGGTGGGCCTGAGTCTCCACGCCCAGTACTGTATGTGGTTTCCTGGGATCAGTCCTGGGCCCTTGAGCTTTCAAGACAGGCACTGGAACCACTGAGCTAAATCCCCGGCCCTGAAAGTACTATCTTAACACATCCGAAATGCTGAAGTGATTCTAAGTCATAGAATGTGTTTTATAATAGTTGACAAAGATACCAGATGTGGGAAAACTGCATCACAGAATGACTTGGCAGATACCTGCATGACACGGGAGCCATTTTGGCCACCTGGTGCTGGACATTCCAACGGATTTCCCACGGCTCTCAGTTTAGCGAGTCACTACAGTGGAGTAATTTATTAATCGAGGATTGGCTATTCACCACCAAACAGCTGGCCCCAGTTCACAAAAGGGTAGTAAGAGTCACATGAGAGCTCTCTGATGTTGAGGGGAGGGCTTGAAACCTAAAGAGCACCAAATTAGAGTATGCTTCATCTCCAAAGGCAATAACAGACCCCATGCCAAAAGGAAAGTGCAATCTGGGAAGGGCTCAGCCTGCCTGCCGGTGGTCTTCTAGAAGGAAGCCTCCTTATCACCTCACTATCTGTAACCATGGACCACAACTTCCCAGAGAACCTGTCCATTCAAAAAGGGGCTGACTGACAGGGAAAGTGTGGTACAGTCTAGAATAAACAAATCCATGCCAGGCACTCACATTAATCAACACAAAATTTCGCACTTCAGATTCCACTGAAGTTCTAAACTAGCACATAAGTAGATAGTCTGTATGCTCCAGCAGATATACTCCACATGCACCCACTCTCATGTCGTTTTTTGCCTGTATTCAAGGTACTTTGGTATAAAAAAGGAACAGTTAGTGAGCCATCAACCTACACAAACAGTAAAAGTCTGAAAACTCATGAAATACATGATGGAATCAGGAGGTTACCACTGGAGATCCACCCCTGGGTCTTTCTAATTCTTAAAGCTTCTTCCTTCCCTTCACCTCTCAAACTCTCCTGACTTTGCACACGAATGATCCTGGCACCTGTAGTGAAATTGCTAGTACTAAGCAAGAGGGGTTTTCATGCAGGTCCTTCATGGACCCTGAAACCAGTAAATAATTAGCTGCCTCCTTGTGTTCTGCAAAGCTCTGCCAAAGCCAGGGAGCTTTAGAAATTATAGCCAACCTCACACAAAATCCTGAAAACTTCCTTTGGCAGCTGCCTTTTTATTGAGCATCACTAGAACTGAAAATACATTCTCATTCTATTCCATAAAGAATAATAAAGAGCTTCTTCCAATAAACTGGTCAAAATATTTTTACTTCTTTGTACAGCTCATTGACACAGCTGTGAGACCAAGAGACAATGGGTAGAAAAGCAGAGAGAAAAAGTTGGCCCTATCCCAGGATCTGGTCTTAAGGTGATTAGGTCAGAAGATTGTTTTGGTAGTCACCTGTTTGTTTGATTCACACTAACCAACTCACAAAGGACTGACAGATATAGCAGAATGCCAGCAATTGCTTAAGGGCTGGACATGGCATCTTCACCCCTGTGCATTCTCTCCTGGGCAAGAAACCTACATAGCAAATAACACCATGTTAGGCTTCATGGATTCAGAAGGAGCTCAACATCTAGCTTTAAACTGAGATGCATTTGCCACCAGAATAAGATATTCTTATCAATATTGCACTGATACAATTTTTATTAACAAATATTGAGCTTCTCCTGTACGCTTATTCATTTATTTAATTCCATAATAAATGTATGAGCTATGTGCTTTTTAATAAATGAAGAAGCGCTGGCTCGGAGTCGAAGGACACGGCATTTGTCTAACCAGGCAGACAAGTGTCAGAACTGAGATTTTTCTCGTGGACTACTGGCCTTGTGGACCTCTCCTCCCTTCATACGTTTGATTGCTTTCCTGATACCTTATTTCTTTCAGTTCATTAAAGCTCTTCCTCATTTAAGTCTGTGTTTATTATTTTTCTGTGTGTAACTTTAAAGTATCTAAATATTGTGTATATTTTCTCTTTCAACATGAGAACTGATCTTAAGTTCATTTTTTAAAACATCTTTTCATATAATTTGGTTTGTTTTCATAATTTTACTTGTTATTTTAGTGGTGTTTTATTGGTATTTTTTTCTTACTTTCTTGTCTCCTTCTTTTCTTCCTTTATAAAAATCTTTTGGGTTTTTTTTTTCTCTCCTCCTTGATTTTGTCTTTGATTGCAAGGACTCATGAGTAGTTTCTATGAACAAAAAGCCTTTGGTAAACAAATGGAAATTTATTAAGTCATACCTGCTATTTTATTCTGAGTGTCACCTTCTGTGATACAAGGAGACTTGGAGCTGATTAAAATCAACACTCATATTTTATTCATGCTATCAGTATATTT